>CAIGQQ010026549.1:0-20178 GCA_903798035.1 Danio albolineatus | reverse complement strand
CCTAGTTAAATTGAGGATTCAATACAAGTTATTGTTATTTGTTTTTAAAGGTTTGAATGGTCTGGCACATATATACATTGTTGAGCTTCTTCACTGGCACACTTCATTGAGGCCAATTAGGTAAAACCTTGTTCCCAAAATATGGTTAAAATTAAAAGGAGACGGGGCTTTATCTGTCACAGCCCCTCGTCTGTGGAATGGTCTGCCTTTAAATATCAGGTCATGCTCTTTCCTTGGTGCTTTTGAGTCTCGTTTAAAAAACAAAACATATAATATTTATAGTCATAATTTTTAATAAATGTTATGTATAGATTTTGTATGTTAGTTGTTTTGAAAAGCATTTTGGTCAATCTCTGTTGTTTTTAAATGTGCTTTTTAAATAAAGCAAACAAACAGTTTTTTTTCTTTCTTTTTTTTCTTCTTGTCGGCTTAGTCCCTTTATTAATCCGGGGTCGCCACAGCAGAATGAACCGCCAACTTATCCAGCATCTGTTTTACGCAGCGGATGCCCTTCCAGCCACAACCCATCTCTGGGAAACATCCATACATTCTCATTCACACACATACACTACGGACAATTTAGCTTACCCAATTCACCTGTACCGCATGTCTTTGGACTTGTGGGGGAAACCGGAGCACCCGGAGGAAACCCACGCAACTACGGGGAGAACATGCAAACTCCACACAGAAATGCCAACTGACCCAGCCAAGGCTCGAACCAGCGACCTTCTTGCTGTGAGGCGAACGTGCTACTCACTACACCACCGTGGAGCCCCAGAAACAGTTTCCATATTTTGTTAATTTACTGTATATTTTAGGGTTGTGATTTGCATTATGGGATCTTAATCTCCGCTCTGTCGACTTTTCATTCTAAAAATAATCACATAGTCAGTGCCAGTGGTGTAGTGGTTAGTGTGTCGACACATGCACTTACGGTGACCCGAGTTCGATTCCGCCTTGCAGTCCTATGCCGATCCTTGCTCTCTCTCTGCTCCCCATGCTTTCCTGTCAATTCTCTCTACTATCTAATAAAGGTGAAAACGCTGAAAAAATTATTTAAAAAAAAGAGAAATAATCACTTATTATATAATCACAAAATATCACTTCAAACCTATTAAAAATGTCAATACCTTGTTCCAACTTTTCAATAATACAATTCAAACACATTTAGATAAAAAAATCTGTTAATTTGCAGATGATTTTATGGTAAATTTAAACAAAAATGTAACAATTAACAATGTACAATACTTTACCTTGTAGAATACAAACAAACATGCAAACATTTTATGATTTATCGGTATTTTACGCTTATTTCACCTGTTGTAAAGTAGAGGATCACCACTTACCACCACAAACGAGGAATGATCCATAAACCAACACACAAGAAACCACTAAATTTTATACAATTACTGGTTACAGTTTGTAATGTTTTAATGGTTTCTTTGACTACATTTCTCCTAATAGATAACCTATACTATTAATTTCGTTTTACCTCAGTGCAGCAGAAAACACGACGGTCATGGTGCATATACTCTGAAATTCCTCATGAAAACTGATGTGAGCCACAAGGGAAGTTTCATATCTTGTTTTACTATCAAATAATAGCAATTTCAGGCCCCTTTTGTGGTAAGAAACACACACCGCGGGTCTGAATGAGCGTCGTGTACCGTGACAGTCTCCATTGTTTGTGGTGACAGCATCAGTTTATATAGGCATCGTGTTCATTTTAGCCCCCATGATAGCCATATATGTTTCTTCGCACGCAAGGTACAAACGACATCAACGGAAATGTTTTCCTCCTAACAATTCTGTAAAGGGGCGGTTCATTCCGCTGTGGCGATCGCTGATAAATAAGGGTAGCCGAAGGAAAATGAATTAATACCTTTGAAGGCAAAGAGTGATGTTATCAGAAATGTTTTATGGCTTATTTGTCCTCTCTCTCTCTCTCTCTCTCTCTCTCTCTCTCTCACACACACACACACACACACACAAATATTAATATTTACTCACCCCCAAGTGGTCCCAAGCCTGTTTCTGTGCTGTTGTTGAACACTATTACAGATATTAAAAGAATGTTGAAACTGGTAACCATTGACTTCTATAGTAGAAAAAATACATATTAGAAAAAACAGTTTACCTTTTGCCCTTAATTAGCCGGACAAATAGACTTATAACAGCAAACAAATTCATCCCCAAAAATGGTGTATTCAAAAGTCAAAGTTTTTAACCAAGCCCTTCTTACCTGAGCAAAAACAAGTTTTCATGACAGAATGATGTAGTCTAACACATTTTAAATGCAAAATGCTACCCAGGTTGCAAAGAATTCTGGCCCAGATTAGCCATACAGGTGTTACAGCAGGCATTCACCCGGCACTGCACTTGCAGAAATAAAGGTATGCGAGCTGTCACTGGGGTGGTATCTTTTCAAAAGGCACACATTTGTATTTAAACGGTCCATATTGGTACATCAAAAGTATTTATAAGTACCTAAAAATTATAAGAGGAACACTTTTGTACTTTTTAGGTACTAATATAGACATTTTTGTACCTTTTGAAAAGGTACCACCCCAGAAACAGCTCGTGTGTCTTTATTTCTGAGAGTGTGGCATACAGCATTTGGACCAAGCATGGCCCAGGTTGTGTCTTTAAGGCAGCACACAAGACCTTGGCCAGATGCAAAATGTAGTATTTGGCTCAGATGTTAAAAAAATGTCACGTGGGCCATGCAAGTTTGGCTTATCTTGACCCACATTTAAAACACATTTAAATCATTTTTGAAAAAATAAAATAAAAATTCTACTAGTCACGTCGCTTCGAGAAAAAGCAGGTCCATAGCATGCTTAAAGCGCAAAGCTTTGTGGGTTTTCAATTTCATTGCAGTCGTGACACACCAACATGCCTGGCCCAGTTATGAGTTGTTAACTTGACTGAGACTTGGCCCATGTTTGGCCCTTGTCTGGAAGTGTGAATTGGTTCAGTCATGTACCGTAATACACTGCGGCATGTGGGCCAAGCAAAAGCTAATTGTGTGGGCCAGAACAATTTAGCTGTGGGTATCTATGAGGGAGGGTTGGGGTAAAAGGACAGAATATAGCCTACAATTTTACAGTGTAAAAAATCATAGCCTAATGTCTATATGAAGATAGTAAAGCAAATGTGTATGCGTGCCAAATTAAATGGCTTCTGTTGCAAAGTAGTTTGAGAGTTTTTGACGGCATTGGTAACGTTTAGCATAACTTTGGCTATATTCCCCAACATCATCTATCCCCATCTTTGATCACAAGCGATTTTGTCCAGTAGCTTTAAAACAAAAATGATTAAAATTAAGGGGTGATCTCCACGTTTCCTAATATACATGATTCAGCAGGATCAAATCATTTACATCACATTCTAATTTGTGATCGAATGGTAGGTGGACCTGCAGTAAATAATGCCAGAACTTACATTATTGAGTGATCAATCCCTTCTAATGTGGCTTACTGAGCCAGTGTTTATGAGTGCATTTTTTATACCACAAAAAAGATCATTTTCCAATATACCATTTTAGCCGCGTTTTGCCTACACAGACCACCAGGGGGAGCTATTGTGTGCGGTCAAAGTGCGTCAGAAATGAATGACATTAGAAGTAGCCTACAAACAAAAACTTACTGTTTTGATGAACGCGTATTGTTTAGGTGTTTGAAAACCCTGTTTGACCCACAGATCTCTTCAGTGATTTAACATGTTCTTCTATTCACTCTTTGAGCTGACACAATATAATTAGATTTTTACAGTGCATAATACAAATGAAACATCCCCGATATATTTATATATATTGAAATATGTCTTATATACACAAACAGAACAGCTTTTTCAACGTAATATGAAAACTATAAGCATAACTGTTTTTAACAAAAAGGCACTTATATACAATTCGAAAAGACTAATTAAACACATGTTTGGCATTAAATGACAACTGATCAAAATAACAAAAAAGAGGCATGTTTGTATTCCTTTTGGGACAACACAACACCAATGCTTTGACTTTATAAGTTACACACTTTAAGTGAAATAACCCTGATTTTCAACACGAAAACACATCGTTTTGAAGAATTATAGCCAATTCTGAAAAGGAATGTTTAAGAAATGCCATCAGAAACTAATAGAATAATCAAAAAACAAACATTTTAATCACATAGATAATAAATAAATCAGAAATTTCTATTAAAACTGAATTGAAGTCAGGTCCATAGCCAGTCTATTGATTTTTTTTTTGCATTTAATCGCCTCGTTTTCTATTCAGTTCTGTTTAAATGCTGCATTTTAGTGACATTTTAAGCAGTCATTTTTGCTGGATTAGCTGGTCAGATGGGCTCAGTTTTTCACAAGTAATCCAGTGGGATTTTAGATTACAGATTGGATCAAATCTTGGAAACGGGTTTTTCAAAAGTAACAGAGGGATTCTGTATTAAGATCAGATCATGCAATCCAATCTTACATTACATTTGGATTGGATCAAACCTGCTATTTGGGTTATTCAAAACTTTGAAGTCAGATTGGGATCAATTTGTTAAAAAAAAAACAAAAAAAAAACAGAATTATCCTGATTCCATCAAAAGGGCGGATTCAGTTGTGATCTTTTAAAAACTATTATTTTTTTTAAAGTGAATGATCACAAATGTAATGGTTACAGATAATTAGGGCCAGACAGAGTCTGCTGATTTTTATTTATTTTTTTCTGCGGAGAATTTTGTAAAATATCTGTGGATTTATGCTGAATAATTTTGGGAGTATCGTAACTAAAATCTTATTATAAGATATAAAAAAAATAGCTTTTTAACTTTTATTTAATGTTTACAATGCAAATCCAGATCCACTTCTTTGGTAAACAAAGCAGGTCTCATGTAATAGATCTACTGAATGAGAAAATATTCCTGAAACTTTATTTTTAATAAATCAAATTTCATATTAGTCAAAATTAATAGACTCAATAATGGGCTAAAATATTGCGGAATGATGTGTGCGCAGATTGATGATATATAAATTCCATCATATTTGAAGCCGAAGCATGACACATCTAATGAGATATGATAAACAACAACAACAACAACATCAAAGCAGTATTGTATATGAACAAACTAAAACATGTGAACTGTTTGTTGATTACATTGTTTCTGTTTCTTACCATTAAAACAAACAAGGGCTGTTTGTGGCCACTAGTGTTTTGCCTAACTGTTGTTCTTTGCTAAGCCAGTAGGCTACACTGTTGGTTCCCTCTGGTAAACAGGATTTGATAATCCTGAATTTTGGTATTTGAATCACAGTGACCCAACCCAATGTTCCTTTTAAAAACTGTCACGAGAGTAAAATAGATCAGTTAATCCTACATAGCAAAACATGGGATTTCCAAATCTGGAAATCTTTGATCCAGATTATTATTATTTTATTTTTAACTGAGCTCTAATAATCATAAACTTATTTTTTGATGTACCAAAATATTTGCTTCAATTTTATTAAAGTGCTTACTATACTATTTCACTACAAAGTATTGCAAGTATATCCTCAGTCAGAATTTGGCCATTTGAAAAACTAAAAAGGTTTCCTCCACTGCTTTTTTTATTTTCATAATTTATGACGTTATAGCAGTCAAAAAAATGGGACAGATCTTCTTTTTGCACATCTTTTCTTCTAAGAATTGAACCATGTCCTTTATAGGCATCGGACAATAACCGTTTTCAAGGAATACTGCAGTTTGGAAAAGTAAATTTTTTTATACCGCCAAGATGTTCTGCCATACTGTTCCTAAGGTATGTGTAAGATTTTTTATTTACATTTTTTTTGGTTATGTTTTTTGGTGTAAATTGTAAAGACATCTGTGTTTTTGAATCTAATGAAGACAGCAGAAGTCAATGATTCCCTTGAATTATTTAGCCTGACATGTTTACTGGCCCAAAATACTTTAAATGTTTCTCAAAATAAAATATATATTGCGTTCAGAGAGGAAAACGGTTTAGTTTTTTAGCCAGACATTTAAAAAGAATATATTTTAGAGCCGTAAACACAGTATTGTTATATCGTGAAACCATGACACTTTTATTCAAGGTTATCGTATACAGTCAGAATCTTATACCGCCCCATGTCTAGTCCTTTAGGAGCACTGTTTGCACTTAATCCTACAAATGTATCATTGTCATCTTTACAGTCAAGTGTATTAGCATTTTCCTTAACAATTGCTAAAAGAATTATATTACTGGAAAAACCCTTCTCTGCCCAACTTGCACTGCATGTATGGCCTGTTGCAGTTTATTCACATAGAGAAAATTAGATGTACAATTAATAGCAAAACTGATATTTCTATACAGTTTGGCAACCTGTTCTGTTGTATTTTAAAAAATAGCTTTACATGAAGTCAGAATTATTAGCCCTCCTGAATTATTAGCCTCCCAGTTAATTTTTCCCCCCAAATTTCTGTTTAACGGAGAGATTTTTCCAACACATTTCCAAACATAATAGCTTTAATAACTAATTTCTAACTGATTTATTTTATCTTTGCCATGATAACAGTCAATAATATTTGACTACATATTTTTAGGACACTTCTATACAGCTTAAAGTGACATTTAAAGGCTTAACTAGGTTTATTAAGCTGACTAGGCAGGTTAGGATAATTAGGCAAGTTATTGTGCTGTAGACGATCGAGAAAACAAAATAGCTAAAAGGGGCGAGTAATTTTGACCTTAAAATGGTCTTTAAAAATACTGTGAAAATGTCATTGTTCTGTTAAAAATCACTTGAGAAATATTTAGAAAAGAAAAATAAATCCAAAGGGGGGCTAATAATTCTGACTTCAACTGTATATAACGATAACAACTTGTCCAAGGCAAGGCAAGGCAAGGCAAGTTTATTTATATAGCACATTTCATACACAGTGGCAATTCAAAGTGCTTTACATAAACAGAAATAAAATTGAAGTATAAGAAAATAAAAACAAATAATAAAAAACAGATAAAAACAGATTAAAATAAGTTAAAACAAGTTATAAAAGAATAAAAAGAAAAGAAAGACACAATAGTGCGATCTGTCGGACGTAGCACAGTGCTCATTCAGTAAAGGCACAGCTAAACAGATGTGTTTTCAGTCTTGATTTGAATGTGCCTAATGTTGGAGCACATCTGATCATTTCTGGAAGCTGATTCCAGCAGCGAGGGGTGTAGTAGCTGAATGCAGATTCCCCCTGCTTTGACTGAACTCTTGGAATTTCTAGTTTATATGATCCTAATGATCTGAGTGATCTGGTAGGCTTGTATTCAGTCAGCATATCTGTAATGTATTGGGGTCCTAGGCCATTTAGTGATTTATAGACAAGTAATAATACTTTAAAATCTATTCTAAATGTAACTGGGAGCCAGTGTAAAGACCTGAGGACAGGTGTGATGTGCTCTGATTTTCTGCTTCTGGTCAGAATCCTGGCCGCAGCGTTCTGGATGAGCTGCAGCTGTCTGACTGTCTTTTTGGGTAGGCCAGTGAGGAGGCCATTACAGTAATCCACCCTGCTGCTGATAAAAGCATGAACAAGTTTCTCTAAGTCTTCACTAGAAACAAAGCATCTAATTCTTGCAATGTTTTTGAGATGATAGTATGCTGATTTACTGACTGCTTTGACATGACTGTTGAAACTCAGATCTGACTCCAGAGTCACACCAAGATTCTTGACCTTATTTTTTGTTGTATGACCCTTAGAGCCAAGAGTATATAAGGAGAAGAAAATTTTCTGATGTTTTTGTTGTTTACTTTATTTATTTTCCTCTGAATATGGGTCAGAGAGTGAGGATTGTGTTTAATTACCACACAATTTTTTTTCTTCAATATTGTGAAATTAATGTATGTTTTTTTTTTTCCTTCCTCGGAATAAATCTCTGATTGAGAATTGCCAATACAAAGATTTAAACTAAAACAAATGGGACAAATGAGCTCATATAGGGGCCAAAATCTGGACTTTGTCAGTGGTTAGTGGGTCTTTTGAACCACCCAAATGCCCCCCGGACTACGGGCCTGAAAGTGGTCAACTTCTTTTTTTCCTATAGCAGTACATCTAATGCACACAGTAGAGTTTTTCATACACAACATATATTTATAAATAGTCAAATTCTATAACACTAGTAAGTCTTAGCAGCACTTCAATTGCAAACTTCAGCCCGTGTTCATAAACATTTCATTATATGCTCTTTCAGTCGACCAGTCTCTTCCTGGGGCAGTAGATATTTCTGGATGATGTCCTGCACGGTCTCCTCAGTGGCCGACTCATAGTCTTCTCTGTTCTTAAAGGGGAGGTGTCCGGCGAGCTCACACAGGGCCACATTAAACGCAGACTCTTCTTTGGCCCCGAAACAGGACAAGCGGGGCCAGACGATGACCCTCACCCCATTTCTAGACGAAGATGCATCGGGCTCCATCTGAGGAGGACAACCTCTGGTGAAGAACAGGTTGTGTGCGATGTTTCTGTCCACCAAGACATCAGTCAAACTGCAAATTGCTTTGACCACCAAATCCAGGTCTGGAGCTTGAGCGTAGAACAGAAATCCAGATGGAAAGTCCAAGAGCTCATACAGGTTCAGGTGAGGCAGGATCAGCTCTGCCGCAGAGCTTTCAATCTTCAGTCTGTGGTTTAGATAGTAGCCGTGCAGATGAAGATGGTTAACTGAGGCAAAGCCACCCAGGCTGTTGAAACCAACCCTAAAACCCGGATCAGCGCTCAGAAGAACGCTCTCTATGCCCGTTTGGACTGCTAAATGCGTTAAAACCTGCGGGAAACACTTCTCCGGTTCGGGCACCAGCAAACAGTGGCCGAACTCTAACGGGCTGACGTTTATGATGACGTTGCACTTCCGTTCTCTTTCCCTCTTTAACTCGAACAGCAGCTCTTTCGGGTTGATTTTATTGAAGTTGAACTGTTTTGGGTCAAAGTTCTGGCGGACGCTCAGGATCTCCTGGGGTTTTCGTCTCTCTGTGCCTCTCATGATGTTTAATTGAGCGATGTATCCACGTGATCCTCGGAGGATCCGCGTCTCCAGCTCGTCCAGTCGGTATCGAAACAACCCGGTGTTTCTTTTCTCCGTCCACCCGGACCGAAGCGCGATGTCAAATCTGGAGCGGCCGCGGGTTTGCTCACCGGAACAACAAACCTTGCGTATGAAGTCATTTTCGCTGTAGGTGAAAACGCTGCAGTCACCCATAGTGTTTTACACTATATACTATGTTTTCACTTTGAATGACGCCAGCGTGTACAGGAATCACTCACTGCAACACGTGGATGAATCGGCACGTGTCTGATTGGCCAAAGAGAGTCATATGACACCGTGCAAACTATGGAAAGCGAAAAAATTCAAAACGCGATTTGTAGTTTTTCCCCTGTTTAGCGCTAAACGCATTTTTTTAAAGCGACAGTTCGCCAAACAATAAATAAATAAAATTGTGTTTTTATTTGGTCACACTTAAATTGTTCAAAACATATTTTTTTTTTGCGTTTCTCTCGTTTGTTTCATATAAAAAGGAGATCTTTTTATTTTACTATGGAAGTCGATGGGTGCCAGCAATCAGCATTCTTCAAAATATCTTCTGATGTGTTCAACAGAAGAAACTCATTAGGTTTAAATTCACATGAGAGAGAATAAGTAATGAGGTTTTTACTTTTGGGCAAACTTATCCTTTAATATACAGGTTGAAGACAAATCGGGGTTTTCTAGCATAAAAAATGAGTAAATGATTTAAAATGTATTAATTTGATTATTTTTGGTTGATTATTTTTATCACTTTGTTTTATCTGTTTGTCAATAAGAAGCTTTTAATCATTTAATAAAAATGCAATTGATTATAATCACTTATTTGTTTATATTTTTCAGTAAGTACACATCTGAATAAGTTGGATAAAAAATAAATACATTTATTATTATTATTATATAAATAATTCAAAGATTAACCAACTTCACTTGCATCTTAATATGCTTTTGATGTACATAAAAATCACTTGTGTAAATTATAATATATCGTATATGATATAATGAATTACAGTGTATCCGAAAAGAATTCATGGCGCTTCATATGTTTTATTCCAAAATGGATTAAATTAATTTCCTCAAAGTTCTACACACAATACCCCATAATGACAATGTAAAAGAAGAGTTTTTGAAATTTTATGCTGTGGGGATGTTTTTCAGCAGCAGGAACTGGAAGACTAGTCAGGATAGAGGGAAAGATGAATGCAGCGATGTACAGAGACATCCTGAATGAAAACCTGCTTCAGAGTGCTCTTCACCTCAGACTGGGGCGACGGTTCATCTTCCAGCAGGAGAATGACCCAAAGCACACTGCCAAAACATCAATGGAGTGGCTTCACAACAACTCGGTGAATGTCTCTGAGTGGCCCAGCCAGAGCCCAGACCTTAATACTATTGAATATCTCTGGAGAGATCTGAAAATGGTTGTACACCGTTGCTTCCCATCCAACCTGATAGAGCTTGAAAGGTACTGCGAAGAGGAATGGGCAAAAATTCTCAAAGACAGGTGTGCCAAGCTTGTGGCATCATATTCAAAAAGACTTGAGGCTGTAATTGCTGCCAAAGGTGCATCAACAAAGTATTGAGTAAAGGCTGTGTATACTGATGTACATGTGATTTTTCAGGTTTTTTATTTGTATTAAATTTGCAACAATTTCAAAATATCTTCTTTCACATTGTCATTATGGGGTATTGTGGGTAGAATTTTGAAAAAATAAATTAATTGAATTAATTTTGGAATAGGGCTGTAACATAAAATGTGAAGAAAGTGAAGCACTATGAATACTTTCCAGATGCACTGTATTATGAGTTCCACGTAAGAATTTCACCAAAAAAAAATTAATTAAACCCAATCAAACCACGTCCTGCTAATAGAAAGAAAAAAATAGTGCATAGATGAAAAAAAATCCACACTTGAAACAAAAGTAGTGTTTATATAAAAGCAGAATAGATCTTTTTTCTCATTCAGCATTTAAGACTTGAGTATAAACGGTGATGTGATATCAAACAAATGTGCCAATGCATAAATAACATAAGATCAATACTTTCACACACGTTACAGTGGAATAATCATAGAATATCTTGGAATGCGCTCGAGTGCATGTCATGGAATGGAAGTGCATGAACTCAGTATTTGGTCTCTTTAGACAGTATGAAATGTGTGCTACGTTTTCATCCATTGTGGACTCCGCTAAACACTGCAGCATTAAATGGAATTACCATTAACTCCGCTCTCGTTGCTCCGGATGAGTCCGTACTCGAGAGCCAGATCTAAACAGCGCTGGGCGGCTTTCCGGACAGAGGCCTGCTTTGGATCATCTGCTTTAGCCAGCACAGACAGGATCTCCAGCGCCTCGCTCTCCATCAGCTTCTCTGCTAAGCTTTTATCCGCCTGCATGATGTTCATCACGATGACCACCCCACGGTGCCGCAGATCCTGACTTTCACTGAGCAAAAGAGCCTGGAAGATCTCCAGCCAGTGGCTCGTCTGTTAAATAAAAGGAGAAAAATATGTGTTACCAGTTACACCTGCTATTAAAATGCATTCAAATGTGTCTCTTATGATCACTCTTGTTTGGATTTCACACATACACTTAATACACTTCATTAGATTAGATGCTTCTTGCAGATTACTACATTTCGTTGCCTTGTACTTGTACATGTGTAATGACAATAAAGTTAAATCTAAATCTAAAATCTAAATCTAAATCTAGATGGTGCCCGACAAGTTGGGCTGAGTATTTCAGAAACTATTGATCTACTGGGATTTTCACGCACAACCATCTCAAGGGTTTACAGAAAATGGTCTGAAAAAGAGAAAATATCCAGCAGGGTATAAACAGGAATCCTAAGGGAAATTTCAATACCTTTTTACGACATTTTAAAGACCTTCTCAGTATAATTTATGATCTTGTCGCCACTTCAAGTTCTAATCAGTATCAAACCTTTAACTTAATAGACAGTTGTTAATAAACAGTTGTAGCTAAATAAATGAATGGAGCACAAGCGTGCAACAGAACTTAGATAAGCTTGAAAGAAAAAAATTGTGTGGTTGTTTTCAGCGACAGGTTTCAGACACTGTTTAAACTCGTCTTTCTCCAACCAGGGGTATGCAAACTTGCATTATCCCATTTTGCCGTCTGTTTTGCTCTATGGTTTCGCCAAATGTGGAGAGCGTCACATCACCATCCCATGTTTGTCGCAAATTACATGACTACACCTGGACAGAGGAGCTTGGCCGGACGCACCCCGTCCGAACCATTCATTCATTTTCTTTTCGGCTTAGTCCCTTTACTAATCTGAGGTCGCCACAGCGAATGAACCGCCAACTTATCCAGCATATGTTTGTTTTACACAACATTTATTTATGCTTTTTTGGTGTCAAACACTTTGGACTACGCTTGAACAAAATTTAATACCTCGTGAAAACGTGATTAGGACTTTTTAATATCTTTTAAGGGCCTTAATTTTCTCATAATTGATTTATCAACTTTAAATACTTTTTAAGACCCTGCGGACACCCTGTCCAGCGTGTGGCAGTTCTGTTGGCGCAAATGCCTTGTTGATGCCAGAGCTGAGAGAATATTACGACCACAGGTATCCATCTTCTATCCAGCAGGATAACGCGCCATGTCATAAACCATGAATCATCTCAGAATGGTTTCTTGAACATGATGGTGAGTTTACTGTACTCAAATGGCCTCCACAGTCACCAGATCTCAATCCAATAGAGCACCTTTGATATGTGGTGGAACGAGAGATTCGCCTCACAAAGAAATATCTTTTTCACAGAGATTTTCAGCCGACAAATCTGCAGCAACTGCGTGATGCTATCACATCAATATGGACAAAATCTCTAAGGAATATTTCCAGTACTTTGTTGAATCTACGCCATGAAGGATTAAGGCAGTTCTGAAGGCAAAAGGGGGTCCAACCCGGCACTAGTAAAGTGTACCTAATAAAGTGGCCGGTGAGTGTATGCTTATGTTACAGTGCTTTTTTGTTTGTTTGTTTGTTTTTTGGTGATGGTGGTAGTGGTGGTGGGGGGTGGGTAATTATCTTAACTAAACAATGACCTAAAATATAAAACTAACCTAGTGTACTCTTCTAGTGGAATCTTGTAACACTGGTAAGAAAGATTACAGTAAAGACGTGAGGGAGATTGTCTTGTGATTGCTGACTCGAGAGTTGTTAATTAAACATGTTTGACTTCAGCATCAACAGAATTATAGAACTACAGAGATTTTAAAACTTCATACAAGAAAAATTTAAGCGGAAAAAAACGTCATTTTTTTAAAGTCTTAAATTTCTTTTTTTCTTATATTTGGTACTAAATGAACTGGTCATGTATTATTTCATATATTTCTTCTCTTTCATTTTATTATTGTGCTCATTTTCGGTTATTACCCTTGTATGTTCATTGTTATACGAATTGCAATGATTTTTTAATAGAATTGTTATTATTATTATTATTTTTACCCCGCTGTCGCCTCAAAGCAAGAAGGTTGCTGGTTCGAGCCTCGGCTGGGTCAGTTGGCCGTTTTGTGTGTAGTTTGCATGTTCACCCCATGTTAGCGTGGGTATCCTCCGAGTGCTCCGGTTTCCCTCACAGTCCAAAGACATGCGGTATAGGTGAATTGGGTAAGCTAAATTGTCCGAAGTGTATATGTGTCAATGAGAGTGTATGGGTGTTTCCCAGTGATGGGTTGCCGCTGGAAAGGCCATCCGCTGCCTAAAACATATGCTGGATAAGTTGGTGCTCCATTCTGCTGTGGCGACCCCTAATTAATAAAGGGACTAAGACAAAAATAAAATGAATGAATGATTTTACCCACGTTGTACACTGTGGCAAGCAGGTCTCATCTGGCAGCATCAGCATGAGTTTGAATCTACATCGGCATCACTTCTTGAGTATTCAGAGGTGATTATCAGCCAATTGTTATCTACTACTCACCGTGTCGGGAATACGCGTGCACAGCTCAGGCATCTCTCCGGTCAGCACAGCCAGTGTGCCGGACGCAGCCTTCCTCAGTCGCTCATCATCCTCACCACTGTAGAGAACCAGCAGCTTCAGACGGTCACTGTCTGCGGCCAGATAAAGCTTCTGCACCTGATGAGTCAAAGAAAACCATAAAACCAGTCAGGAATGGGGTGATATGCAGACAGACATCTTCATTTTCAGTTAGGCAGCTCAAGCACTTCCGGTGAACTGTCATCCCATTATTATATCACATCTTTTAAGATCTGATTTCTATAAAAATCAGTGATCTTCACTGCCTGATTGATATTTGATATAAAGTGGGACTCAGACCGGACAAGAAGCCATGTCTTTCCACCATGTCTTTAAAATCTGAAAATGTATTTTACCACAGTATGTTCAATGGAGCTTCTGCAATCATCTGCTGCTCCTGACAGTGCTTGTATTTAAACGTTCTTTCATCTCGTTTTACGCTTGAACAACTAAATGAATGCTGAAGTCTACTTAACTGATTATATTTGAATTGCATTACAACATCAATGCTGTAAAAGGAACGTTATGACATTGAAAATAGTCACATAAACCTTTAACCGGAAGTATACAGCCCATTAGCTTAAAATCTGGCCCAAATATGGATTTTAGATGTACCTCGGTGCTTAAGGCCAGATTGCACATACACTCGGTGGAAGCAGCGCGGACCATGTCGTGCTCCTCGAACATGTAGCCCTCGATTTTGGGCACAGCTTTCTCCTTGATGATCTTCTGTCTGTGGGAAAATAGAAATATGGTGTTACACTGGCTTAAAAATAAAGTTAACCCACAAATATTCATTGTGTACCATTGGGAAAGGCTCATCCCTGTGCAAACACGTAAACAACATCCCTGCACAAAGGATTATGGGCATCCAAAGTATCCATCAGTTGTACTCTTTAAAATCCTTAATTTCAAATAACCCTGTGAAGTGGCCAGTTTGAGGCACTTCGGTTTGGAATGAGACTTCAATATAGGGCCCATGATTGTTTTCATTCGTTCAGAGGGATATGAACACACTGTACTCATACTCAATGGACACGCACTCAATGGTCAGTTTGTTAGGCACATCAATATTCAGACTACATTAAGACTTTCAGAGTTTTTGTCTTGTTTTAGTCCAAAGATCTAAAAATTCTTAAATCAAAAAGCATTTTCTAGCTCAGAAAAAAATATTGTCCTGTTTCCAGAAATAATATGCCAAAATAATAATAATTTTCCTCAAAACAGGCAACATAATCGGTCTCACTTTATTTTGATGGTCCCTTAAATGCATTTTGTTTAATTTAAGTTTCACTGCATCTACATATCTACTTATTCTCAATAGAGTATAAGTAGACTGTTAGGTTGGAGTTAGGGTTATAGTTAGGCCCAATCCCGATTCTATTTTTGTACCCCTACCCTTTCCCCTTGGCCCTTGAAACAGAGAAGAAGTGGAACACCACTACAACACCTGTATACGCCATCGCGATCTCTTGCTTCATATGAGATTGACGATCACGACTGCTGTAGTTATTAGGTTATAATTTTGATATTTATTTTGGCAATGATATCATGTTTTCATAATGATATAATGTGGCAATAAGATCTAACTGCGCTGTGCATTTACACTGTAGCCATAATCATCTATGTAAACACACGAAAACAACATTAACATTATAGCAGACACTGTAAAAAGCTAATTTCAAGCCACTAGACTTTTCTGACAGGGGATTCGAGTGCCATCGAGTGACCGAATGTTGTGGGACTGCTCTACAGGAGTTATTATTATGGATTATAGATTATAGTTTTTTATTTTAGCAGTTTTTTTTAAACCATGACGGTAAAACACGAACATGGTTATGAATATATTAAAACATGCGCTTGTTTGTTGTAAAAAATTCTAATCATTACAAGAATAAAAAAACTAATTTGTGCATCTCCTGATTTCCAGATGCAGCTATTCTGCCATTGTGGCTGGTGTATTCTGGGAAATTTGATTGCCCTTTGGTTTCGAGTGTGGTCCTAAAAAATCTCTGTTTGAAGGGTATCTAGCCCTTCCCCTTAGCCCTATGCCTTCAAGCTAAAGAGAATTGGGACACCCATACCCCTTCACATGAACGAGCAAAAAGAGGGGTAGGATTAAGGGAAAGGGCTAAGGGGTAGAATTGGGATTGGGATTGGGCCTTCGTGGAAGTTTACATGTACGTGCAAAGTTTCTTATAGTCAGTTAAATGTCTGTTGAAGGAGCAGTATCAGCAGATATTTAGCACAGTTTACTAATACTCAAATGAGAAGTAATTGGCATGTAGTTGCAATGCAACTTTAAGGCAACAAATTGTGCAATAGGGAGCACCAAAATACAGTCTTAGTAAATAATCTGCCAATAGGGTAAGCAAAATAAACTTGCTTTTCTTTTAACATAAGATTAGTTTGTTTACCCCTATGACAGAATATTTAGCACGGTTTAAGTGAAAACTCAATTTATTTTGAAATATAATTTCTTAAAACAAGACAATATATATTTGCTTGCCTAGAAAATGCTTTTTGATTTAAGAAATTTAAGATATTTGGACCAGAAACAAGTCCTTTTTGCAGTGCAACTGCTTGGTAAAGGAAATATTTAATCAACCGATCATTGCGGCAACTGTGAATTCAGTCATAGTTGGTCTGAGTGATTCAGAAACTGCATGTACAATTCTGTAGCATCTCAATACCATCATGCCAATATGGTTTATAAGCTACATTAGTCATTAAATAAACCAGCTCTACATTTGAAGGCCTGAGGGGGTGAGTAAAGTTTCTCTTTTTGGTTTTAAATTCATTTAAGTTAGAGATGGCGAACCTGAGTCTCTCGCTGATGCCAGCCAGGTTGGTGAGGGCCATCAGAGCCTCAAAGTTCTGCAGCATTGAGCAGTCGAGAGCCAGAAGACTGACCAGGGGTCTCACCACCTCGTACACCTGCACAAACACACCACTTTAGAGAAATCACTCCGGACGTTACATTTCTGACTGAAATGAGTGAGACAGTTTAAAGTAATCCAAAAATTGCAATCATATCATCATTTACTCGAGTTTGAGCTTTGTTTCTTCTGTTGAACACAATAGAAGATATTTTAAAGAATGTTGGAAACTGGTAACCATTGACTTCTATAGTATTTGTTTGTCCTAAAATGGATGGCTACTGGTTTCCAACATAACTTTTGTGTTAAACAGTAGAAAAAAACTCAAACTGATTTGTAGCATGTGAAGGGTGTGTAAATGATGACCAAATATTCATTTTTGAGTGAACTATCCCTTTAAATAATCTGCTGATGTACCCTCTCGCCTGGAAATGCAATCTCTGGGTTGGATGTGATGGTGATTTTGGCCAGAGCTTGAGCTGCTTTAATCTTCCCACGATCTGTGCTCTCAGAAACCAGCGGCAGCAAAGCCTGTATCAATAAAACAAGACATATCTCACATTCTGCTGGTCAGAGGTTTACAAGGAAACCAGATTCACAGGATTCTGACCAATTAAATGGAGGATTGGTGAGCATTTGAATGCAGTACGTAAAAAATTATCCTGTATCTTGTAAAAACTAAAGCTTAAAGGAGCAGTTCACTTTCAGAATAACTAGTCACGGTTGAGTTCCACACTATTTCTATGACTATGGAGTCAATAGCTGCGTCCCAAATCGCATACTTATGCACTATTCTACGCCATTTTGTAATATAAATAGTGTCTGTAGTGCGTTCACACTGAAAACTCTAAAAATAATAAGTACACTTTAATTACCCGGATGATGCACTCATTCCACCGGTAAAATGAAGTGTGTAATGATGGACACTTCACACACTCAACGACAGCAGCTTTGCGCACGTAGCGGAAGGGGCGAAGCTATCGGGCACACATGTTGGATAACTTTATTTATTTTGGATTGTTAAAGCAAATTTCTCCTACGAGAGTGATTATAGCGCCTCCCGATGGTGAACGCCGTTATACTCATGACAGGTATTATTTGGTATTTTGGTCATTTATTTCATGAATTTGGCAACCGTCAAACGTCATCAGGGAAACGGTTTGAACTTCCGCTTAGTAAAAAAGATATTAGTGCTCCATTTGGGACAGCACTACATACATATACTATGCTGTTGAGTGTGTAAGTGCATAAGTACATACTGCACAAGTGCATAGTGTATAGTGTGTCATTTGGGACGCAGCTAATGGTATCCCATCTGTTCAGATACCAACATTCTTCAAAATATTCTTTTTTTTGTTTAACAGATAACTAAACTAAATAACAGACTATTGTGTAAATGACCGTATTTTCATTCTGGAACTGAACTACTCATTTAAAAGGTACAATATGGCTTACTTCATTAAAGAACCCCTATTATGGCTTATTGAAAATGACCTTCCATGCAGTGTGTAGCTCTAAGTGAAGTGAAATATCCAGCTGAGGCTTAAATCTAAAAGTGCACTGTGTTGAAAACTATTGATTTATCTATAAAAGAGTCGACTCACAGTGCTTCAAACGAATCATCCTGATAATGAGTCTTTAGCCGTTTCGGCATGATGTGGATATGAAACCTAAGCCCCGCCCATTTGTGTACAAGCAAACACAGGAAAATTGAAACCCCCGGCCCCGCCCACAAACACAGCAGCAAGAAAAAGAAAAACACTGTAGCAGACGGTGCTTAAATCATGTCTCGAAGACGCTGTGCTCAGCTGGATATTATTGGAAGTGTGCGGATGAACCAAAGACGAATCTGTGAAGAGTGATTGGTTGAGGTTTATTTTTGCAAAAATGCCTCAGCATTATAGCCCCAGCCGTGTGCTATGTTACCTCTGAGGAGTGCTTCTGGAATCTACACACTTACAACGGGGGATTAGTCTGCTGTTTGTTAAAGGAAGGATCAGAAAAGACTACTGATGTATGCAGGGGCGGACTGGCCATTTCCCGGTTACCTGACGGCCAAGCTGGCCTGCCACCGTGAATCTGGACTGCACCCTCTATCCAACCACTCCCCCGCAGCAATCTCCGCACCCCGCACCGTCCACCCACCATGGCCACCCCGCTCTTTTGGATCGCTTAGTTGGGCTGACGTATAATACTAAAAAACTTTCATGGCTGAAAATACTGTGCCAGTCCGCCCCTGGATGGTATGGGACTTGTACAGTACAGTACAGTACACAGTTAATGGACCAGTTTCTTCCTCCATTTCACAATTGTAAGTATGTGTGATTAAAACGGTTGCTTTATTGTTTTCTCTAGCTTGCAAATGATGTATTTAATTGTGTTTTGTTACTTGTAACCGCTCGTAGCGTATCTGGTTAACTTTATATTCTCATATCACGTCTAAAGCCACATTGAAAACGCGATGCGTGCTGCTTTGTACGGATTTAAATGCGTTTTAAATTAAAGATTCGGATTAAAAATTGCGACTGCAATACTTCAGGTAAGGATTTAATCCCATAATTGGCTAGTTATATTTAAAAATAATTTTTACTGCCATCTCATAGACATCCGCATGCATTTTTGAAACCTTCAATGTTATGTTTTGCTAGTAGTCATGTGTGTCTGAATGTCTGAAACCTAAAATAAACTTTATTTATTTGAAAATATTGATTAACTGTGGTTTATGATAAACAGCACGCTTAACAATCTGATCAGATTTGAGTTTCAGCAGTTGTAGATGTGCTTTCTAACGCTCTAATCACACTGGTGTGATCGCAATCGAAGCGGTTAAAGGACACTACATTCCTCGAAATAATAACTCTTACTTACTTTTCCTCCTCCTTGTGCCACAACCAGTCCTCTGTCCTCCTGTCTCTCCACCAGAGCCAAAATCACCCTGTGAGGAGGAGGGAAAGAAGACGCTCATTTCATCTGATAAAGAGCCCATTCATTTGGATGGAGAATAACCATTTTGCAAACTCAAATCCATTTTCAAACAATCTCGCCTGATGGAGCAAACTGTTCCAAGGCTTATCTGTATTTGGGACAGTAGTTGTGCCAGCAGTGATAAAGGGCCAAAAAACTAGAGTGCAAATAGATTAGTTTTACAGTAGCAGCCTTTGAACAGAGCCAGAATTGTTGAAAGTGATGGAGCTTTATAGTGAGAAGCGGACCTGGCGATGCACTCTCTGCAGGCCTCGGTCATGGCAGGACTCTC
>CAIGQQ010026547.1:5422-15731 GCA_903798035.1 Danio albolineatus | reverse complement strand
GCTTTGAAGGGAATCAGCAGTTTCTCCTCAACTGTTTTATTGTTTGACCGGGTTGGGTTGTGATATTGATCACATGACACGTCAAACAGACATGGGGGCTCCTGCCAAACTTACACTCATTTTCCCTCCATTTCTTGTGTCCGAATAAACTGAAGATGAGCTTTTACCTTCTCCTCATCCTCCCGCTGGCCTGCAGGTACACACACTAGTGAATGCTGCTCTCTCATTGGCTGTAGGCGATCGCCGATGATATTTTCAGTCAGAACACATTTCACACAGCATGATTTGAATCGCCGACAGCTCCAGATATTCAGCACGCCAAATATCTCCCGGGTATCGGCGACTCGTTGGCGATTCTCTCAGATTGCGTCTTTGATAGTTCATATTGTGTGATTATCACTCGCGTAAACGAGCACCGATTCGCCTGTGATTTCAGACATTTGTCTGCGATTTCTCAAAACCTTTGACTCAGCGAGTCAAAATCGGGGCTAAAATCATGCAGTCTGAACACGGCCTAAGGGAGACATCCAAAATATGTACTGTTGGTGTTCCTCCAGGAACAGGGTTGGGAAACACTGCATTACTGTACTGTGTTCTCAGATAAACATCTATAG
Source organism: Danio albolineatus (assembly GCA_903798035.1). Taxonomy (NCBI): domain Eukaryota; kingdom Metazoa; phylum Chordata; class Actinopteri; order Cypriniformes; family Danionidae; genus Danio; species Danio albolineatus. Next base: position 15,117 of record CAIGQQ010026547.1, on the reverse strand, counting down.
TGCATGAATTTCTAATAATTGAACTTACACTAACTGCAGGGTATGAGGTGGAATTATTTTCACAGTGTAATCCTCACTACACACTACTCTTGAGTGTTTTAGAAGAGCTGTTTTTACTCATGCTCTGTATTGAGTAGATACTTCTATTAGCACTACATTTTTTGCCAAGTAGCCGTACTTTCCCTTCCGTATGATGTTTCAGTACTCAATCCATCACTGACTGTTTCAGGAGTGACATTTCCCTCCAAACTCTCCCTGTTTCTCACTTTTCATGCTTAACCTTCCTAGATAAAAGCCCACTTAAGAGCTTTAGAGAAATGTTTGTGTTATTTATTGTGTTCCTCAGAGGAAGTCTGTAATTAGTGGCCTGGAATTCCGACCTGTTTTTGTAGTGAAAATGGGTCGGCAACTCCACATTGGCACGGCGGATAAGAATAAGCGGTGGCGTCTCAATCATTGTTTCCATCTCCAGCCCTGGCACATTTCCTTCTCACCTCCATCAATCAAGCCGACGGCTTCCCGTTGAACCGCCTGACACTAAACCTGCTTGACACTCCACGGTTTTAGGCGTGAAAACATGGCTTTATTGTTTCGAACGCTCTGCCCTCTTGCCGGAGATGCTTTAATGAACAAGATGGAGGTAAACATGCCAAAGAGAAAAGCCCTCGCATCCCTGTGAATCAAAACCTATTTAGCTGAACAGCGGGACAGATGAGTACAGCGTCTAAATAAATGAACTACAGCGTATTCAAAGCACCACTGGGAAAATGCATGATGTTTTGGTAGACCTGCGGATGACAGCGGCGTAAAGAGCTATGAAAAATAACACAAAATGTAAAGTACACTGTTGTAAATATTACCCAAAGTATGAGTAAAAAGTAGTCCTTACTCAAGAGTAGAGAGTATTACACTGTCAAAGGTTGATGCGTTTACATGTTTTTTATCTGCAGATGGCACTCAATGCTAGTTTCTAAACCTCAGATGGCACTCTAGGCTAGTTTTTAAACTCCAGATGATGATCTAGACTAGTTTTTAACAGCAGACGGCGCTCTAGGATAGTTTTTAACAGCAGAAGGCGCTCTAGGGTAGTTTTCAACAGCGGACGGCACTCTAGACTGGTTTTTTATTAGCAGGTGGTGCTCTAGACTAGTTTTTTTTAATTGCACACGGCACTCTAGAGTAGTTTTTTAACAGCAGACGGCACTCAAGACTTGTTTTTTATCTGCAGACAGCGCTCTAGGCTAGTTTTTAAACTCCAGATGGGGCTATATGCTAGATTTTAACAGCAGACGACACTCTAGACTAGTTTTTAACAGGAGACGCCGCTTTAGGCTAGTTTTTAACAGCAGACGGCGCTCTAGGCTAGTTTTTTTTAACTGCAGACGGTGCTCTAGGCTATTTTTTTGACAGCAGACAGCGCTCTAGACTAGTGTTTAAACTACAGATGGTGCTCTAGGCTAGTTTTTAACAGCAGATGGCGCTCTAGACTAGGTTTAACAGCAGATGGCGCTCAAGGCTAGTTTTTTTTAACTGCAGACGGCGCTCTAGGCTAGTTTTTAACAACAGACGGCACTCTAGGCTAGTTTTTAACAGCAGATGCAGCTTTAGGCTAGTTATTAACAGCAGACAGCACTCTAGGATAGTTTTTAACAGTAGACAGCGCTCTAGACTAGTTTTTTATCTGCAGATGCCACTCTAGGCTAGTTTTTAAACATGCTAAACATGCAATTTGTGTGAAAACGTAACATTCTGTAGTGCTTTCAGTGATTATTTAAGGCATTTTGGTGGTTTCAGTTCTCATAAAGGGGACACCATCTTCATCATCCAAACAATCTCAGTCTTTGCATGTAATGATTTAGCATCTTCTTGGACAGTTTTAAGCGCACGTGTTTTGAAGTTGTTCTATATGATGAGATTTTTCTACGAAGGATTTGATTGGATGGGAATCACAGGACTGATTATTCAATGACGTCATTGCATTAGGGAACAGAGATGAGGTACTTGAATGCATACCTTTGCTCTAGAGGTCAAACAACAAAAAATAAGGTCAAGAATCTTGGTGTGACACTGAGTTTCAGTAGTCATGTCAAAGCAGTTCGTAAATCACCATACTATCATCTCAAAAACATTGCAGGAATTAGATGCTTTGTTTCCAGTGGAGACTTAGAGAAACTTGTTCATGCTTTTATCAGCAGCAGGGCGGATTACTGTAATGGACTCCTCACTGGCCTCAACAAAAAGACAGTCAGACAGTTGCAGCTCACCCAGAACGCTGCTGCCAGGATTCTGACCAGAAATGTAGCTTTTAGCGCTAGTTCTACCAGGAAGACTTAGTGTCACGTCACCCATCACAATCAGATCCAACCGATAGCCACGAGAAACAAGGAATACCTAATGCCACGCCACTTAAACACAATCAGTTCCAACCAATATCGACGAGACTCAAGGAATATGAAAGCTGTCCATTAATTTGGTTGCAGATACTGATGCGGATGTTTACCCACCATCCTCCCCATCACCACTAAGTTTGCCCTGTCCAGGGGGGTAAGCTCTGCCCCTGCCTTCATCCTCAGCAGCCAAAGATGGATCTACAAACTTTTAATCCAAGCTATGCATGGGGCCTCGACTAAAGAAACCCTATGTTTTGTTAAATCATACCTTTTGTTAACTGATACTCATCAAATAAATGTAATTTAATACCATGTTCATCTCCCTGATCTTTCTGGTAGAACCAAAAATCAAAGCACATCACACCTGTCCTCAGGTCTTTGCAGTGACTGCAGATTGAAGGATAATAGTGTAAAAGCATCGATACAGCACTAACAATATACTCAAGTGAAAGTAAAAGCACACATTTGTAAAGTTACTTAGTAAAGTACAATTTCTGAGAAAAACTAATCATTTAGAGTCATTTGAGTATTTGTAACGTGTTACTGGAGGATGAGAAGGACTGCGAGGCTGAGATTAATGAAACAAAACATGATCTATAATAAGATGCTTCTGCTGGACCATTAGAAGCTAGACAGGAGCTTTCAACTGCTGACTTTCTCCAAGATCAAAATGCATAATTCATAAAAGTGCTTTGATGCTGCTGGAGTGGATGAGCGTGCATTTATTGCATCACTAGCAGTTGCTGTAGCTTGTCTACCAAAACAGGATCTGAAGTCAGAATTATTAGCCCCCCTGTATATTTTTTCCCACAATTTTTGTTTAACGGAGAGAAGATCTTCAACACATCTCTAAACATAATAGTTTTAATAACTCATCTCTAATAACTGAGCTCTGTTATCTTCACTATGATGACAGCACATAATATTAGACTAGATATTCTTCAAGGTACTAGTTTTCAGCTTAAAGTGACATTTGAAGGCTTTACTAGGGTAATTAGGGTAAAGTTAGGGTAATTAGGCAAGTCATTGTATAACAGTGGTTTGTTCTGGAGACAATCCAAAACTAATATTGCTTAAACGGTGTCACGGTTTGGGTTGGGGAAAAGGACGAGGACTCAATTGCAGACAAATAATATGGGTTTATTAATAAAAAAAGAAAACAAAGCAGCAAAACAAACTACCCAGAGGGGGAAAACATTAATGAAACAAATAAACAAACAAACAAACTTGATTGGGCTGGGCTGGCATGAAAAAGCAGGACTGGACACAACATGAAGTGTACAAACGACGACAAACTGGCACAGGACAGCAAACATGAGGAGACTTTAAAGCAGAAATAATTAACAAACAAACAGGTCAACATGATAAACTAATAATGGGTTAACAAGGAGGATGGGGCTAGACAATAGACGGGAGAGCGCATGACAACACAAGCCATGTGCTCACATAAAGACTGATGAGAGAACTCATTAACTGCATGTTCATATGACGACATGAAAGCACGCGGTGCATGTAAACACACACCACGTGCTGAACACAACAACAGAGGACTGAACGCAAGACACAAGTACACGATGAATGAAATCCCAGCGCCAACCGAAACCAACTAGACTGAGGCCCCGTTTACACTAGTGCGTTTTCGTTTTAAAACGCATAAGTTTTGCTACGGTTACGCCATTCGTCCACACTACGCCGGAGTTTTCGAGGTGCGAAAACGGAGCGTTTTGAAAACGCTGGAGAGAGTGTTTTCATTCTAAAACGCTGCTGCTGCGTCTCAGTGTGGATGGAGGGAAACGGATATCTTTGAAAACAGAGGCGTGGCTGCTGAGATTGGCTACATGATTGGGGATTTGGGTCATTGCGTAACCTTTCCTTATTCGTCAAGCGCACATGACTATAACGTCACTGGCAGACCAGCCTTCACTGTAAACACTGTATTTTCGATAGCCATGGATGTTTTATATTCATTTGTTACTTTAAGTAACAACTCGACCTCGTCGTCTGTCCTCAAAAAGACCTCTCTTGCTTTCTTTGCCATCGCGTTCATCGTTCAACCAGCGTTTGTTGACTAACAATAACCAAATGCCGAGCGAGACACATGCTTCCTGTTTATACTTGAACGCGCATGCCCAGAGTGCGCGAATGGTCACGTGATATACGTTTCTGGTGGCGTAGTGTGGAGGGACATCTGCTAGAGACGCTTGGGTGAAACGCTAGTGTGGACGCAGATCGTTTTCATGCTAAAACGCCGTTTTAAAGTTAAAACGCACTAGTGTAAACGGGACCTGAGACGCTGGGAAAATACACCATGCTGCAGACAGACGAACACAAACACCAGGACGAGAGCGCGCAATCGCGAACACGCCCAGACCAGATGGGAGCGCGCACGGTCCAAGCGCGCTCACAGTTGGCACTCATACAGAGACACAATGACAACACACAGGACTAGACAGAGCTAGTGTATGGACTCTGCCACCAAAACAAGAATTTACAAGACTGGAGTGGCAGAACGCTCACAAGCGGGCTAATAATATTGACCTTAAAATGCTTTTAAATAAATTAAATCTGCTTTTATTCTAGCCGAAATAAAACAAATAAGACTTTCTCCAGAAGAAAAAATATTATAGGAAATACTGTGAGAAACTCCTGAATCTGTTCAACATCATGTGGGAAATATTGGAAAAACATACAGGAGGCCGACTAATTCTGACTTCACCTGTTCATGTTTTCATGTTTTCTGTGTCTTCTCAGGACGTTCCAGCCGTTTTTTCCTCTGCTGGACGTCTGTCAGAAGTCTGGAGTTCAGCTGTGGGCTCTGTGGGCGATACGCTTCCTCTGCTCTCAGAACGGTAGCAAACACTGAAACAGACTGTAGGCAAATAATGTGTCACGTATCTAAAGTATCTGTCTTCTGTTCTGTGCGTCAAATTTGCATGAGAGATTAAAATACATGGCGAATTTGCATGAGGAGCTTTTCTGTCTTTATGCAAGACTAGCATGCAGATTCTTCTAGATTTGACTGTGCTTTACACTGCACAACACTTTTCTTACTTAGAGTTTTTGTCTTGGTGATTAGCACTGTCGCCTCACAGCAAGAAGGTCGCTGGTTCGAGCCTCGGCTGGGTCAGTTAGCATTTCCGTGTGGAGTTTTGCATGTTCTCCCCGTGTTGGTGTGGGTTTCCTCCGGGTGCTCCGGTTTCCCCCACAGTCCAAACACATACGCCATAGGTCAATTGGATGAACTAAATTGGTCGTAGTGTGTGTGTGTGAATGAGTGTGTATGGGGGTTTCCCAGTACTGGGTTGCAGTTGGAAGGCCATCCACTCATTAAAATCATTATTTAGACTTTTATTTTCATTATTATTATTATTACTGTTCTGACTTGTTCTCCAGCTGTCCCCTCATTATCATCAATATAAGTATTTCTACTATTGTCATTATTCAGGTTGCTGTCATTGTTTTTCATAATAGTGAGAGTAGCAGTCATTGTAGTAGTAGTGGATGTGGTAGTAGTTGTGGTTGTTGAAGTAGTAGTTGTAGTAGTAACTGTAGCAGTAGACTTCATTGGTGTAGTAGTAGTATGTTGTGGTAGTAGATGTAAGTAGCAGTCGTTAATGTTGTAGTTTCAGTGGTGGTAGTGATAGATGTTGATGTAGTAGTTCCAGTTGTAGTAAGCAGATGTAGTAGTATCAGTAGTAGTCGTAGTAGTAGTCATTGTAGTAGTGGTATCAGTAGTAGTAATAGTTATTGTTGTATAAAAAAAAAATTAAAAAAGGAAGGCCATCCACTGCGTTAAAAAATATGCCGGAATAATTGGCGGTTCATTTCACTGTGGCAACCTTTGATAAGTAATGGACTAAGCTGAAAGAAGACAAATGAATGAATGAATTTTGCATACCTGCGATGTGACTATTGAATCATTGTGATATATTGTGCAGCCCTAATGCGACAGATCAACATCGGCACTGAAATCAGCACGTCTTTTTTTTCTGTGCCATAAAAAACGCGGTGATTCATTCGATAACTGTTTGATATGTGAATATAATTCAGTAAAGGGACGCTAGAATCGTACATGGACAGGCAAGAGCTTTTATTTGAGCTATGACTTGTACTTGTGTGTCATATATGAAGCATATAAAAATATGAAAATGACAGCTCGGGTATTCAGTATTTTGTTGTGTAATTAAATGTTAATAACTTTTGTACAGTAAAATAAAAACCTAAGTGATGCATATGTGCATAAAATATAGCTTCTACGCTTTCAAACGGAACCACTTATAGGGGTCTTGCGCAACCACGGACCTTTAAAAATGAAAGGGAAGTTGGTCGTAGTGTATGTGTGTGAATGAGTGTGTATGGGGGTTTCCCAGTACTGGGTTGCAGTTGGAAGGCCATCAACTGCGTTAAAAAATATGCCGGAATAGTTGGCGGTTCATTTCGCTGTGGCGACCTTTGATAAGTAATGGACTAAGCTGAAAGAAAACGAATGAATGAATTTTGCATATCCTGCGATGTGACTATTGAAACATTGCGATATGTTGTGCAGCCCTGATGCGACAGATCAACATCGGCACTGAAATCAGCACCTCTTCTTTTGTTGAAAGTCATATTGATCAAAAAAATAAAGTATAGCAAGGGGGTGTCACGGTCACGCAGTGAGTAGCATGATTGCATCACAGAATGAAGGTCGCTGGTTCGAGCCCCAGCTGGGTCAGTTGGCATTTCTGTGTGGAGTTTGCATGTTCTCCCCTTGTTGGTGTGGGTTTCCTCCGGGTGCTCCGGTTTCCCCCACAAGTCCAAAGACATGTGGTATAGGTGAATTGGGTAAGCTAAATTGTCAGTGTGTGTGTGAATGAGTGTGTTTGAATGTTTCCCAGTACTGGGAAGGGCATCCGCTGTGTAAAACATATGCTAAGTTGGTGGTTCATTCCACTGTGGCGACCTCTGATTAATAAAGGGACTAAGCAGAAAATAAAATAAATGAAGTATAGCGAGTTTTTGAGAATGATTTAAGTTGAAGGTTGACGTTTTTGAACAGTGCTGCTGTTGTTGTAGCACCTCAGTACTGCAGCATGCTGGAGTCTGAAGGAGGAACAGATTTACTGAGGGTCCTCATCCGCCATACAGGGACACACAGCGACGTCAAGGCTCTGGTGGAAAACATCCTGAAGATCATGGAGATGAACCTGCATCCCACAAACACAGGTTCAAAACACAATCAGATTTCTGATTAGTCATTTGTCTGTGTCTGTTTTTCATGTCCAGTTGAAGTGAGTCTGCTAAGCAGTTCTTAATTGTTTTAAATCACTTTAAGGTCAATATATTATTATTATTATTATTATTATTATTATTATTATTATTATTATTATTATTATACAATATATTATTATTATTATTATTATTATTATTATACAATATATTATTATTATTATTATTATTATTATACAATATATTATTATTATTATTATATTATATTATATTATTACTATTATTATTATTATTATTATACAATATTATATTATTATTATTAATAATCTTATTTTTATTATTATATTATACAATATTATATTATTATTATTATTATACAATATCATATTATTATTATTATTATTATTAATAATAATATTATTATTATTATTATGCATTATTATTTTTTTATTGTTATTATAAAATATTATATTATTTTTATTATTATTATTATTATTTATTTATTTATTTATTTATTTATTTATTTATTTATTATTATTATTATACAATATTATATTATTATTATTATTATACAATATTATATTAATATTATTATTTATTTATGTATTTATGATTACTATTATTATACAATATTATATTATTATTATTATTATTATTATTATTATTATACAACATTATATTATTATTATTATTATTTATTTATTTATTATTATTATTATTATTATTATACAATATTATATTATTATTATTATTATTATTATTATTATTATTATTATTATTATTATTATTATTAGCCTAACTTTACGCTAGTTAAGCCTTTAAATGTCACTGTAAGCTGAATACTAGTATCTTGAAGAATATCTAGTCTAATATTATGTGCTGTCATTATGACAAAGATAGAAGAAATCAGTTATTAGAGATGAGTTATTAAAACTATTATGTTTAGAAATGTGTTGAAGAAAATCTGCTCTCCGTTATACAGAAATTGAGGAAAGAATATACAGGAGGGCTAATAATTCTGACCTCAACTGTATTTTCACATAATTTCAATTTAACATAATAAATATATATAATTTCGGTCATCTATAACATGTACAGCGTTTATTATTCATGATTCAGCATCTACTAATCCAAATAAAATCCAAACTCATGCCTGTTGAGTTAACATTAACAGTATTTTATCAATAATAATGGTAAGACTTTAGTTTAGGTCACAATTGACGGTATTAACAAACCATAACTAACCTTACTACCTTAATAGACGACTAATTAGCGGGTTATTAATAGTAAGGTAGTAATGCAGGACGAGATCATACTTTATAACTACTAATGAACAGTTAATATATTAATAATAGGCGGGTAATAAGCCGGTAGTTAATAGTGTGAATTGTGACCTGAAGTGTTAACAAACATGAATAAACACTGCAATTAATGTATTGTTCAGTGTTGGTTCATGTGAGTAAATATATTAACTAATACAACCTTATTGTAAAGCGTTTCTTCTTAATAATTTCTTCTTGTTTGGTCTTGTTTTTCTAGTGGAGGCCGTTCAATGAGGAAATATGAAAACAGTGTATCCGACATGCTGAAGGGATTCATCAGCCAGACACGTTTCATAACTCTCCACAGCACATTTATCTGTTGGTACATTTGTTTTTTTCTGCCTAAAATAATAGTTCATGTGTTTTCATTTTGTTATTAAAATGCGCAGTTGGTGAACTTGTAAAAAAGTGTTTTTCTTTTTTGACAAACACAACAGGTATTAGTTATTGTTCATCCCAGGCTCATTCTGAAAATGTAGTCCTATGTACACTCTGGAGAGCAGCAAATATGTCCCAGGAGCTATCTTTTTTGCAGTTTTTGTTTTCGTGAATCCACCAAAGGCCGCTGTGTACGCTTTTTCAAATTTCCATTTTTTTTCACGAGGGCCATTCATGCCTGTTTTTCTCACATAAATCCACCAGAGGCAGCTGTCGACTGGCTGACCGACAGTCTGATCCCCCACCCACCCCTCCCCTAAACCCAACCAACACTGTTTTCAAAAGCACAGATTGACCCACCCTCCCCCTTCCTTTAACCCAACCAACAGTGTTTTCA
>CAIGQQ010026545.1:2675-18246 GCA_903798035.1 Danio albolineatus | reverse complement strand
CACATGAGGATCCACACTGGAGAGAAACCATTCACATGCACTCAGTGTGGGAAGAGTTTCAACTGCTCATCACACCTTAATCTGCACATGAGGATCCACACTGGAGAGAAACCTTTCACGTGCACTCAGTGTGGGAAGAGTTTCAACCGATCTACAAACCTTAATGAACACATGAGGATCCACACTAGAGAGAAACCATTCACATGCACTCAGTGTGGGAAGAGTTTCAGCCAATCATCATCCTTTAATCTACACATGAGGATCCACACTGGAGAGAAACCATTCACATGCACTCAGTGTGGGAAGAGTTTCAGCAGCTCATCATACCTTAATCAACACACGAGGATCCACACTGGAGAGAAACCATTCACATGCACTCATTGTGGGAAGAGTTTCAGCTGCTCATCAAACCTTAATCAACACATGAGGATCCACACTGGAGAGAAACCATTCACATGCACTCAGTGTGAGAAATGTTTCAGCTGCTCATCATCCCTTAATCAACACATGAGGATCCACACTGGAGAGAAACCATTCACTTGCACTTAAGCCACGTCATACTGGACTTTTCTTCCTATAGACTTCCATTCATACGCATGCGAATGCGATAGACCGAAAACGCAAGTTCGTGCTTCAAGTTTTGCCATTTCACTGCGTTGCAAAGTTCAAGCTTGGTGAACTCTGACCTGCGAAATCGCATCACTTGACTGTGAGACCAATCGAAGATTAAAACATGACATCTCTGGACTAAAATGTCAAATATGGACCAATCTCTCACTTTTTTTTTATGTATAATCATCTTGTTTAATACCGCCCCTTTTCGCAGCGCCATACAACAGAATTTTGCATGCTCAAACTCTAGTGTGCCACAGCTTCGGTGTGGGATGAGTTTCAGCAACTCCTCAAACACATGAAGACCCACACTGGAGAGAAGCCATTCACATGCACTCAGTGTGGGAAGAGTTTCAACCGATCAGCAAACCTTAATGAACACATGAAGACCCACACTGGTGTGAAAGAGTATATGTGCTTTGAGTGTGAGAAGACTTTTATTACAGCTCCAAAATTGAAACTGCAGCAGTCGATTCACACTGGAGAGACTGTACAAGTGTTCACACTGTGACAAGAGGTTTAATCAGTTAACACATCTGAAAACACAAAGGAGGATTCACACTTGAGAGAAACCGTACAGATCTGATCAGTGTCTACAGAGTTTCGCTCATTCGGGGCAGCTTAAGAAACACATGGACAAAAAGTTGCACACATGACATGAATGCACCAAAACATTTTCTCATGTGCAAAGGATGTTTCATGTCTGAATAATGTTTGAAAAGGCTGAGTGACGGTATACTGTTTTCCAACACTCCTACACTGCAGTAGGTGGGGTTGTAAATGTGTTGCGCTCCTCACTTTACAGTAAACACGATGATGGCGGCTGATAGAAGAACAGTTTCATAAACATCTGGCAAACAGCACCTCTGTGGCTTAAAATCTCTTTGCAAGTGATTGTACAGGTGCGGATACATCTGTACTCCACTCTCCAGCGTATTCATGTAGCTAGTGTTGTTTTGGATGATGTTCTCTGTCTGACTCCCTGAATGAGAAACAAATCACTGGGAAGACACCGCACATCAAAGAAGGTGGAGCTCCAGCAGGTTAGTTTGCAGTTTACCAGGGACTCAAGTTTAGAAAGCCCATTCAATTGTCCTGTGTTGCAGCTTTTATTAGTAAAGTTTTTTACTTTTAGGTTCAAGATTCTTTCTAGTTTACTACATTTACTTTTTTGAGTAGAATACAAACTTGATGAATATTTTATGATTTAAGCAGAGCGACAGGTATTAAGTTTACAATATTAATACACTGTGATGATCCCAAGTCTCAAGATTGTAGTATGTGATAAATCCTGATTGGAAGCCTGCATTACTCATCAATGGGTATATAAGTTGTTGTGTTAGCTACCCCAGGACACTGTGGCTACTCAGGACTCTTCATGTTAAGACCTGTCATCTTATATCATGTAGTTAAAGTGTTGTTGTGATTATATCCTAAGTTTTTTATCTTCATTATAATCCCTAGACATTTGTTGGTTGCTTTGATTGATTGTTCTATGAGTTACATTTTATAATAAATAATTTGCATTCAGGCTATTTTGTTGGTTCATCTCTCTTTTATGTTACGACACAAACAAGCGGGTCATAACACTTTGTAAAATGTGTCCGGTTGTATCCGAGATCTTGTCCTTTTAGTCATGACCATAGGTGAGAGTAGGAACCTAGATTGAGCTGTAGATTGAGAACATTGCCTTTTGTCTCAGCTCCTTCACCACAACAGGCAATCACATCAACTGCATTACTGCTGCCGCTGCACTGATCCATCTTTTAATCTCACATTCCATTCCTCATGAAAAAAAAACGCAGATACTTGAAGTCCATTTGAGGTAAGGACTCTTCTCCAAACTAGAGATGGCCACCATTTTACAGTCAAGCACCATGGTTTCTGACTTAGTGGAAGGGGCACTTGGCCGGCAGTTAGCTCTCTGCAACTCTCACATGGTCATCCACTGAAGCTAAGCGGGGCTGCGCCCGGTCAGTACCTGGATTGGAGACCACATGGGAAAGCTAGGTTGCTGCCGGAAGTGGTGTTAGTGAGGCCAACAGGGGGCACTTAACCTGCAGTCTGTGTGGGTCCTAACACCCCAGGATAGTGAAGGGGGCTCTATACTGTTTAGTGAGCGCCGTCTTTTGGATGAGATGTTAAACCGAGGTCCTGACTCTCTGTGGTCATTACAAATCCCAGGATGTTCTTCAAAAAAGAGGGGTTTGACCCCGGCATCCTGGCCAGATCTGCCCATTGACCTCTGTCCACCATGGCCTCCTAACCATCCCCATATCATAATTGGCTTCATCACTCTGTCTCCTCTTCACCAATCAACTGGTGTGCGGTCTGGATCAATATGGCTGCCGTCGCGTCATCTAGGTGGATGCTGCACACTGGTGGTGTACCCCATTGTGTAAAGCGCTTTGAGTGTCTAGAAAAGCGCTATATAAATGTAAGGAATTATAATAATTATTATTAGAGGTGCTGTTTCTTTCCCTGCCATGTCACACTCAGCAGCAAACCGTCCTACTGCATGCTGAAGGTCCATGTCCTATGAAGCCAAAAGGGCAACGTTATCTGAAAATGGCAGAGACAGTCCTAGTCTCACCTAAAATTCTATCAGTAAAAATGATTATATTTTTCAAATCAGCCTCAAAAATAACACATTTACAAAATAAAATGAATAAATAGATAGATGGATAGACATTGTAGTGGTGGAAGGGGAAGCAGGATGGCTTGTTCAACCATAAACCAAGATGGAGCTCTCTCAAGAGGGATGGACCAGTGCGCGAGATGTTTTAGACCGAAGGCGTAATAATGAAAAAAATAAATGCTTAGGAAGCCCCAACCCTTTTTTATCAACTGACTATTACTATGTACTGCTATACCGCATACCCCTTAGTAAATGTGCAGTTGCACCCCCGCTTGAGGTACAAGTGTCTGCTATTCAATGACATTTTAATTACAACATAATTTTAACATTATAAAATAAGAATTATGACCAACAAATGGATCTGAAAGATTTTTATTCCACATTGAGCTTTCAGTTTAATTTGTGTGTCTCTGGGTTACAAAGCTGAACCAAATGTGCATCAGCTTCAACAATTGAAGGCTTCATGAGCCCACAGAGGTCAAACACTGAACTCAAACTAATTTGACTTGTTTCTCTTTCAAGAGCTATAGGAAAACTGACATTAAATCAGAAAAATGCTGTTTTAAATCTGCTTGGGGTTGGTGTAAACATTTCACTGATGTTACTAGCAAGAGTTTTGTTGTTATAACTTACCCAGCGTTTTGTGGCCATGAATCTGTTCTCCTTACAACTCATACCTGAAATATTATCACCAACAATGTGGATTAAATATATCCACACACATTACACGGGTTTAACTACAAATCAGGCATCTCTATCTCAAAAATAATTCAAGTATAAAATATGACTTTCTTAGCTGAAGTGTAGTTTTGAAATATAGTGATCATTATTTTACCAATGGCGCAGCATGGGGAAATTCCTGAGTTTGCAGTAACTGAAATGCCGACAGGACTGGTCTGCAGAAGCACCTCTCTAGCCTGTATCTGCTCGAGAGCTCCACAGTATTTTAGATTCTTAGCAATTGATGACGTGAAGCACTAAACATACTAATCACAACGGTGTGATCGTACAGTACAGGGAACAGCCAATGTGGATCACATCTTCTGTTATCGTATGTGTCAAAGGGTAAAAGAGTGTTCATATATTTTTCATTATTATTCAGTGATTCCTCTGCATGCCACCAGAAGGAAGCCGAGTACCACACATTGAGAACCACTGGTATTGATAGATAGGCCTTGTCTGTGTCAGGTTTTTCCTTTTTCAACTAATGGGGAGCAGGCAGAAGAGGGAGACTTTTTGTCTTTAAAATTCTGAAGAACAGCCGGTAGGGTTTTGTTGGGGCTGTCTTTGTCTTTTGCAGGTTGGAGTGGAGCAGAAGAAGAGACTCAAAGGGGAACAGTGGAGATATACTTGAAGACCTGGAGCTGAGGAAGCAGGTAGAATGGCTTGAACAGACTCAACAATGGAGTTAGTTTCCAAAGAAATGTATTGTCCGATGACTCTGCAATTGTTGGTTACATAAAGGATTATGATGAGACAGAGTATAGGTTCTTTTTAAAAAGTTTACGGACTGGTGTGAAACAAATAGTCTTAAATTAAATACTAATAAGACCAAAGAAATTATTGTTGATTTTAGTAGACATCTACCACAAGTGGTGCCAGTGATTTTACAGGAGTCAGCAGTTGCAACCCATTCTCACTCTGAAGGCATCAAAATCTGAAGCATGGTCAAGCACCTTCCGTGTCAACATGAGGACGCCAAAGGTGCCCCTAGGCATCATTATACTGACGCAAAAGGAGCTCCATTGCTCTCAAAGGGTCGCCTCGGGTGTCACATCAAGACGCCTAAAAAGCCCTACTGTAAGTGACCACTAAATGGTTATACCACTTTAAATTTGTTCGTCACATGTTTTTCCGTAGTCCGGGTAACAAATAGGTTAGTCAGACTGGCAGAGAGAAAAGTGGATTGATGGCTGTTTCTGTGCAGTTAATGGAGATGAGTAGCGGTTTTATGAAGAAAAGAGGCTTAATCCTGCTCAATTTATTTCTTATATCCCTTTGGTAAAGCGGAGCGAGGTATGTGAAGTTGATTATTTAAGTCATATGTGTTCGTTTGTATGTGTATGTTAATCGTGAGCTCTGCCTTTTATAAGGAGTTTCAAACTCCCTTCATATACTTCATCGTTTAGTTTTCATATATCTCTCTGTACATTGTGTCTTTATTTGTCTTATTTTTTCTGTATACGAGTTGTATTTTTTTGATTTTGTTGTTTCTTTGTGTAGTTTCACGGTGCTACGCAACGAAAGTTTAATGGCTCTCATCTTGAGCAAGAATAAAGAAAGAAGCACCTGTCAGAAACTCTCTGTCTTGTTCATGGATGCCAATGTCAAGGGCAGTAACACCTACAGTAAAGCCTCGTAGCATATAGCATGGGTGAATGCAGTTGTATGAACATATAAAAGAAAAAAATTAATCAATTGAATGTTTTCTTTTAATATTTTTATTCATAAATGTTCACAGTTTTATAAAACGCTTATATAATATGAAGACTTTGTATTTTCAACTATAACAATAAAATGTGCTATTTTACATTTATGGGAGATCCCGAAGTGTTAATTTAATACAATTATCTTCTTTTATAAATGTATTTTTATTATCATTATTATTATTTATTTGATTTCTCGTTTTAGTTAGTATCAGATTAACGTGCTTTTACTGTAGTTCGTCTTGCAGCCATTATTATGATGGCCGATCAAAACATTACTTAAACTCCGCTTGTTGGAGTATGGGATACTGTTTCACCTTTTTAGTCATATCACACTAAAAATTGAATTTTAGATAAAATCATGGTGTACACAACGGTCTCTAGACTTGCTGCATTACAGACACCAATATTTTATAAATGTGCAAAAATAAATACATTTTTGGCAGTCTGAAATGAAACATGGATATCTATATATGTGTATTGCGATCATGATTTTCGAAAGTATTACATCGCTTTGTAAATGTTCATTATTATCATTTGTTGAGTCTCCCCAAAGAGCACAGAATCTGCCCCATACAGTTTAAGGAAGTGACATTTTTTACTTGAATTATTTTGGAGATAGCAATGCCTGATTTGTAGTTAAACCCATGTAATGTTTGTGTGTGTGTGGATATATTTAATCCACATTGTTGGTGAGATTGTTTTAGCTGTTAGCTGTAAGGAGGACAGATTCATGGCCACATAACGCTGGGTCAGTTGTAAAAACAGAACATAGAACATAGACCACAGGGTTTAAGAGCTACTGACAATTATTTTTCGGGTAAGTTGTTTTCCAGAAAATACTCAAAAAAAGGCCGCAGGTTATGAGTTTAAATACAATGATCTGATAAACTGTACTGTAGTATACTTTAGTTTTTACTACAGTAAACTGTGGTGTATTGTAGTATAATATACCCTATAGTTGTTGAAATGTTGTGTTACCATAGCAACTTTCCTCTAGTATGGCTCAAAAATTGCAGTATTTGCTATAAGTTAGTCTGTTAATAAGTCATCTTTTAGAGTAGTAGGGTGTCATTAGGAAATGCAGTGGGATTTTTGTTTGCAAAGCGAGTTTGACAGCAGCCGATGAGAAGAACTGAAGAACATCTCCAAGACATCTCAAGAAACCTGTCTGTAAAGCTTTAGTACTGGAAACATGAACAGTATAGATGAATGTAAAATGCTACAGGTACAGTGAGGTTTTCAAAAATACCTGAATACATCTTCATCTTCTTCATCAGTGAACTCGTATGAAATCAGTGAACTAAATTAAATCAAGATTTGTTGGCGTTATCAATCATCTTTTTCAGTCTTATTATTAGTTGTGTCTGTCTTCCACAAAATAAGGATGTACCACATTGCCAAACAATTTCCACTACAATGTTTTGTTTAAAAGGGTGCGCACACACACACAGACAGAAGAGACTGCAGATCATCTCACTTCTACTGACTGATCCTTGGGTAAAAAGAATTATGGGTAAATCTCTCCTCAGTCTTCAGCTCAGTTTCACTGATGATCCAGAATAAAGCCTAAACCCAGCACAGAGCGGCTCAGTGAATGTGGTCTGGACTGAGTGGATGAGGCTCATTGTGTCTCTATAGATGTTGTAGAAGATCAGAGTTCCTGCACTGTGATCCACAAACACTCCTATTCTCCTGCTGAGTGGCTTCACTGGGAGATCAGTCTGTGTGTTATTGTGTATGAATGAGAAACTGGAGGAAGAGCAGCGCAAACTCCAGGACTGGGCATTACTCACCTTTTCGTTTCCTCCTGATGCTCTTATATGACACTGATATAGACACACTTCCACTCCAGCCGGTCTCCCAGTAACAGCGTCCACACACACTCTCTCTGCCCAACACCTGAGGCCAATAATCAAATCTGTCTGGATGATCAGGATACGACTGTTTGTGGACTGATCCATGCTGCATGTCATACTTTTTTTTAATGCATCACAAAGCAACCGACACACACTACACACTTCAAGGCTGATCATATTACTTCTGCCCCCCGCAAATTGTTATTAATGCTATTGTTTTATTATTGTTCTTATTATTCTTATTGTTATTATTACTACCAGCATAAGTATACTATTGTTATCAAACTTGTTATATGTCCACCTCTTGATCTTTCATCATTCCTTTTATTATTATTGTTATTATTATTGCATTTTATATATTAAAAAAATCTTCGTCATATTGTTATTCTTCTAATTAATATTATTATTTACTTTGTTCCTGTTACTTGTTTACTATATTGTAGTAATTTTTTATTTTTATTATTATAATTGTTTTGTCTGCTGTATTTTAATTTTCTTTTCCCTTTCTTCTACTTTTATTCTTTCCTCCCTTTCCTTTTCTATTTCATCTTTTTCTTCCATTTCTCTCATTTCTTCTCTTTTTTTCTTTCTTCTACAAATTATTGTTATTATTATTATTATCATTATTAATATTACCATTATTATTTGTCCTATTCCTGATTTCACAATACCCCCCCTCACCTCCTCACTATTATCATTAATTTCATTACTTCTACTTTTCATTATTATTATTACTGTTCTGACTTGTTCTCCAGTTCTACCCTCATTATCATTAATATAAGTATTTCTACCATTGTCATTATTCAGGTTGCTGTCATTGTTTTCATAGTGATAGTAGCAGTCATTGTGGCTGTAGTAGTGGATGTGGTAGTAGTTGTGGTTGTGGAAGTAGTAGTCTGGAAGTAGTATCTGACTGTATTGTGGTTGTTTTCTGTCTGTTTTTTTCTTATTATTTACTTATTTCTTTCCTTTCATGTTTTTGATTTTGTTTTGTTTGTATGTATTCCATATAGTGTATTTTTTTGCATACTCTAATAAAAAAAGTGTAATCAAACTTAATCAATTTGTGTTGGGACTACATGAAAGAGGGTTTGTGGAACCCTGGAGTTTTTACAGTGGGCATTGTGCACAATCATGGTTAGCGGTTCATAAGAAGTTGAAACACTTTGTTAGATTTTTTTGCTGTATTTGGCTTAACCGTTCTTGGGTGGCTCACCAATGTATAGATGATTCTAATACATAAAGTAAGTAAGCTGACCAAAGTTCTGACAGGGAGAAGACTATTAAAGACAATGAATAGTGCAGTTCCTTAGCAGTGATGTTAACTCGGGGGTCTTCAAGTAACTTAACCCAATGTACTGTCTGTGAGACACTACTTTTTAACAAAGAATGTAACCCCCCATAGATTACCCAACTGCTTTGGGTGGGTCACAACTCTTGAGTTCCTGTAGGCCATTTGGTTCACACCTTTTCAGATGCAGATACTTGTTTGCATTTGAAACAATACAAATACAATCTATCAGCATATAGAGTTATTTTGCGTTCTTGTAGCCCAGTAGAAACTCTGACAACCTGGTACTGCGCTGTGACCCCTGATCTACACTACAAAACAGTTGTCAAAATCTTCACCCCTCTTCAGTTATTGAGTTTAAATCTTCAGGTGTTTAAAGGGTCTCATTTTCAGTAACTTGATTTGTATTCAAGAGTTCACACTTGTCTGGCATGCTGTTCTGGGAGAGAGCCCTAAGCTCATAAGATCCTCGAGCCCTGGGCTCCCTCCCTTAAGCAGGGCGAGAGGGGGAGCTTGAGGCCCTGTTTACACTAGTGCGTTTTAGTTTTAAAACGGCATTTTAGCAACACGATGGTAAAAAACAAGAGCGTTTTTTTTTGAGGACAGATGACGAGGTCGAGTTGTTACTTAAAGTAAAAAATGAATATAAAACATCCATGGCTATCGAAAATACAGTGTTTACAGTGAAGGCTGGTCCGCTGTCTTCAAGTCATGTGCGCTTGACGAATAAGGGAAGGATACGCAATCACCCAAAAGCCCCAATCACGTAGCGGATCTCAGCAGCCACGTCTCCGTTTTCAAAGGTCTCCGGTTTCCTCCATCCACACTGAGACGGAGCAGCAGCATTTTAGAATGAAAACAGCCTCTCCAGCGTTTCCCAAATGCTCCGTTTCGCGGCTTGAAAACTCTGGTGTATTGTGGACGGATGGCGTAACCATAGCAAAACTTACGCGTTTTAAAACGAAAACGCACTATTGTAAACGGGGCCTGAGGTTGTGTGTTTTTGAACTGTTGGAGGAAACAGGGGAACCCAGGAGAAGCCCACGTGAGCATAGGGAGAACGAGCACACTCCACACAAATGTAAGTGGTTCAGTAGGGATCCACCCTTTGAAATTCTTGATGTGAGGCAACAGTGCTAACCAATGGGCCGCCATGCCACCCAATCTAGAACAGAGGGGGAGTAGGGGTGGGAAGGAGATTTTTCAAGACGAAAATACCTGAGGTAAGAAACTCTGGTTATTTATAGTAAGTTAGGAATCATCTGATTAGTGTATCATTTGTTAGCTAATGCAGGACTTGCCGTGGACAATCATAAGCATGTGATCCTCTCAAAAGTAGTAACTTTACATGAATGAACAGCCAAACTACATGAACAAGCTGCCCTTTTTTAACATATCCATGTTTGTGTGGACAAGGCCTCAATTTTGAGGATTCTGCTCTCCATTGTGAAGCTTCAGGTGAGAGCTGAGGCTTCTTTTATGTTTAAAGTCCTTTCCACACTCACTGCATCTAAAACGATCCTCTCCTGAGTGAATCATCATGTGTCGCTTAATGGAGTCTTTGGATGTGAGACTCTTTCCACACTGATCACATGTGAACACTATGGTTCTAGTGTGACCATTCATGTGGTTCATGAGGCTAGCTTTGGTTGTGAAGCTCTTTCCACACGGAGCACACGCAAACGGCTTCTCTCCGGCGTGACTTATCATGTGGTGATTGAATGAGCTTTTATATGGGAAACTTTTACCACACTCTATGCATGTGTAAGGTTTCTCTCCAGTGTGAATCCTCATGTGGATTTTGAGCGGGCCGTTTTCCTTAAAACTCTTTCCACACTGAGGGCAAGAGTAAGGCTTCTCCCCAGTGTGAATTCTCATGTGCTCTGCAAAGTTTCCTGAATGATAGAAGCTTTTTCCACACTGTTGGCATGTGTACGGCCTCTCTCTAGTGTGAATTCTCATGTGGGTTTTAAAGCCTGGTATATAACCAAAACTCTTTCCACACTGTTCGCAGGTGTAAGGTTTCTCCCCTGTGTGAACTCTCATGTGAACATCAAGCTTTGACTTTTGACTGAAACTCTTTCTACACTGTTTACAGCTGAAAGGCTTTTCTCCAATGTGAATTCTCATGTGAACCTGAAGGCTGTGTTTTCGGCTGAAACCGTTTCCACATTGATGACAAGTGAAATTACACCTAGATTTGGATTTCCGAGGTCTTTCGCATGATAAAGTCTTTTGAGTCAGTGTGAGTTTTTCATCAGTCGTTATTACTTGGGGTTTCTCAAACTGCTGTTTCTCTTTCATTTCATTCCATTGATGAGTCTCTTCTTTCAGCACCATCAGGTCTTAAAAAGAAAAAATAAGTTAACTTTAGTATGAAGGCACAAAGCGACAAGCATAAAATGGATTTTTTACCCACAAGTTAAAATGACCTCACCATTTACTCTACGTCATGAGGTTTTAAACATTTCCTTTCTTCTAGAACACAAAAACCAGTGTTTTTTCACAATATCTTCTTTTGTGTTCAACAGGATCAAGAAACTTATAAAGGTTTAAAACCACACGAGGGAGAGTAAATGGTGAGGCTATTTTCATTTCTACATCAACTATCCCTTTAAAGGGCTCCTATTATCAACCTTTTTTCACAAGATGTAAAATAAGTCTTTGGTGTTCCCAGAAGGTCTGAGGTTTCAGCTCAAATACAGATCATATACCCTGCAGAATATTCAATTTTGGGGATCAGAGGAAAACCAAGCTCTGTTTGTGGCTGTGGCTTTAAATGTAAATGATCAAATGCACTCGCTCTAGATTACTCGTGTTGTGTTCCCTCATGTGTATCTTCCACTGGATTTAAACATTTGTAACTTGCTTTAAAGACCTGATTGAGACAAATCCTGCATGTTCATAGCAAGTACGCATAATTCACACTTATATTAGTGAGTTTGCATTATTGTATATAACTTATGCAAATGTTTCCCAGTACTGGGTTGCAGCTGGAAGGGCATTTACTGTTTAAAACATGTACTAGATAAGTGGGTGGTTCATTCCACTGTGGCGACTCCTGATGAATAAAGGGATTAAGCCGAAAGAAAAGAATGAATGAATGAATGAACTTATGCAAATGCTTAATGCCACATTTGCTGTAAACTGGAGTGATGAGGAGATGGGAAGATGACATACTTTGCTACTTGTTTTCATTTAGTTGTACTGAGGCTCAGCTGAAGACCTTAGTAGTGATATTTTATATACTTGACAAGATGCAGAAATGCCATCTAAAAAGGTTTCCTGCTGTTTTTCCAATCAAGGGACAGTGACAACGTAAATATACAAATAATAATGTTAACCCGGGGTTTGCCAATGTGAACCATCTGTTAATGAACACCCAGGATTATTTTTTAACCCATGAGCAGTGTGGAACGTGATTACAGATAACCCAGGATTCTGTTTATCCAGGGTAAGATTGACCCAGGGTTAACAGTTTGAATTGTGAATAGCCTTAAGAATACTCAGCATCAGCTCTCAGGATAAACAGAGCACAATGACAAACAGCGACAATTGTCAATCATATCATAGTAGTGACCTGATCTCATATGCTATTGTTTTAGAACTTCAGTTGCCTATTGGAGAAATGACCAGGAATAATAAATGATAGAAAACGATCACACTACATGCTCGACAAACAAGTGTGTTCATGACTATACATACAAAGAAAAATAATAAAATAATAAAATATGGGCGGTTCATTCCGCTGTGGCGACCCCGAATTAATAAAGGGACTATGCCAAAAAGAAAACGAATGAATGAATTAGAAAATATGACTTTTCAGCATCAAGCAGCATTAGGCATGGGCCAGTATAAGATGCTGATGGTATGATAACCTTAAATAAGAATTTCATGGTTTCACTGTACTGTGATTACTGTTATTAAATATATTATTTTAAAATGTCTGGGTTAAAAACAAACACTTTTTTTCCTTAGAACACAATATATTTTCTTTTGATAAACTTTTATAATATTTTGGAGCAGTAAACATGTAAACAGGCTGAATCATTCAAATGAATCAATGACTTCTGCTGTCTCCATTAGTTTCAAAAACACAGATTTCTTTACAATATTAAATGGCATCTCTGGATATCTTGTCTGCTGGAGATACTGCTGTCCTGAAAAACTTAAAACGAAATGTAAAAAAAAAAAAAAAAAAAAAATTACAAATACTGGACTGAAACAATACAGCAGAAAAAAATGGTCGTTTTAAAACCTCGACCTTTCCAAACTGCGGTATACATTGAAAATGATTATCACTCCATGCCTAAGCAGCATAACACTGTTTTTAGGATCTAAAAATTCATTCTTTAGAAAAGCCTCAAGCAAAAAGATTCCAATGGCGGCGCCTGCTGGTACGTGAAGAATATGGTCAATACTGATGAACTTTACACTCAAATGTTTGCATATCATCAGCTGCTGTAATCCATTTCTAAAGCAGCAAAAGTCATTTCTAGACTAGTTTGTTGGTCAGTTGTAGTCAGTGCAATGCTAAACGTTATTGTTCCATTATAATTTGTTAGTTTTGTCTCACGTCGTCCCACAACAACATCATATAGTTTACAATACTGTACAATGTTTTATAACAATTAATTACTTTAGTGTCATTTCATTCAGCATGTTTAATATTGGGGGCATCCACGTTTTTTGTCATACTTTAAACCAGGGCTTCTGCAGGTTTCACCAAGTTAAATGTAAGAAGTTTTAAGACCATTATGATTAAAATTGACTCATGAAGGGCTAAAGGTTAAGGAATTTTTCATATGGCCCAGATGGAAAAGATTTTTATTTGTCCTTTAAAAAAAATTACAATTTATTACATTTAATAATACAATAATAAATAAAAATAATAACATTTTTGATATTTCTTAGCAAAAGATTTGAAATATTGTGTAAAAACAAGTTCTACTTGTATCCATACACTTTTTTTTCCAACATAAGCTTTCTTTAAAATAAAAAAAATTAACAATTGCTTCAAATGTTTTAAAAACTGTAATAAACTAAATATATGCACAACAATCTGTCCAGATCGATGTCCTCAGCAGTAAATACATGGAGCACGTTTAAACAAATGTTACTGTGAGGAAAATAATTAAACAATTATGATAAAAAGAGTTTTTGAACAAAAAGTTAAGTTTTATTGAGATGGTTGTTGGTGATTTTATGTGTTATGGACAGATTTGGTAGCAAAACATGAACAAAGGAAAATCAAGACTTGTTTACCAAAGATTTAAGACCTACAACACAATATTTCAGTAAATTTAAGACTTTTTAAGGCTTAAAATTGTGTTTAATTGTTTAAACACAATATTCCTGGTAATTAGTTATTATAATGATGTAATTCTAACTCAGATACTATCTGTGAGAACTAGTAACAACTACTAGAAACAAGATTAAACCCATAAAGAAGTTGATGAAAAAGGGAATTGTGATCAACGTGACATAAGCGACTGGAAAGTACCAAGCCAACACTATCACTGTAATAGCAGATATCTTCTAGGAGAATACTGTAGGTCAAATATTCTCAGCTCAGTTAAACCTTTTTTAATTTATTGTTTTTGATTAATTTATATAGCGCCAGTGCTCAAGGACACTTTACAAAAACAGTAGAAGAACAAGAAAAGCAATAACCTTAAGAAGGTAGAGAATATGGGAGACTAATATTACATAAAATGAATGACAAAAGACAAGTGACGGAAGAAACTCATTCCTGTCTTTCAATGAGTGCTGATGTGTGTTTAGCAGAAGGCAGCACACTTAGGGCTGCAAGATGGATTTAATTTAGTATTCTTCTTATTAAAATATATCTGAATGAGGATCAAATGACTGAGTTGGTCTTTGAGAATGAAAATTAACCTGTTTGTTCCTGCAGATCTTCATGTTTGACTCTGAATGTTTCTTCAATCTTCACATCTTCACTCTCCTCTTTAATAAACGCCATCTTTATAACAGTGTGGAGATCAGTCGCTTCAGCAGGAGTTTTTCTCTGCGTTTGGACACTTTATCCTGTTTAAAATGAACAAAACAATAAAAATGTTGTTTAAAATAAATAAAACAATGAACAGAAACAAAATAACTTCTCTTCAACACTTGCTTTAACAGTTTCTTTATATGAGAGTAATTAACTAAAAGAAATCAGGTAAGTCTAAGCAAGAAACAACTGCCACAAATGACCTGATTAAAACTAGTTCTCCATGAATTATAGTGATGTTTACTTAGAATGAAATGACATTATGCTGTTTAACAAATAAACCTTCATTAAAACACTTCTTACACACATTTGTGTTACATTATTCCAACAATAGCCCTCATTGCTGTGAGTAAAATAGTACTACGTTGTTTAAAGGGTTAAAATAATATTTTCAACTGCATGCACATAATTCAGAATCGGATGAAAACCCTAAAACTTTAATCAATCGGTTTATATTCATGTAAACGCTTTAAAACAAACCTTCCTCCAGTCGAATCACAGCGCGAGGGCGGCGCAGGCTTATGACGTCACACGTCACGCCAAAATAAAAGTCGTTGTTTCGCTTTTTATTGCCACTTACTGTTGCAGTCATGAGTTATTGATACATTTCTCCCTCGTTTTTCACTTTCCACTATATCTGGTCTCTCTCTCTCTCTCTCTCTCTCTCTCTCTCTCTCTCTCTCTCTCTCTCTCACACACACACACACTCTTTAGCAATATCTTCAGTAATAA
>CAIGQQ010026544.1:0-15476 GCA_903798035.1 Danio albolineatus | reverse complement strand
ATAGATAGATAGATAGATAGATAGATAGATAGATAGATAGATAGATAATATCTGGGCAACACAGTGCGCAGTAAGTAGTGCTGTCACCTCACAGCAAGAAGGTCGCTGGTTCGAGCCTCTGCTGGGACTGTTGGCATTTCTGTGTGGAGTTTGCATGTTCTCCCTGTGTTCGCGTGGGTTTCCTCCGGGTGCTCTGGTTTCCCCAACAGTGCAAAGATATGCGCTATAGGTGAAATGGGTTAGCTAAATTGTCCATAGTTTTTGTGTGTGAATGAGTGTGTATAGATGTTTCCCAGAGATGGGTTGCGGCTGGAAGGGCATCCACTGCGTAAAGAAAAAATGCTGGATAAGTTGGTGGTTCATTCCGCTGTGGCGACCCCAGATTAATAAAGGGACTGAGCCGAAAAGAAAATGAATGAATGATATATAATATCTTATCTATATAAGCTTTAAACATGTTTGAGTGTATGAAGTTTCAAAATATGTTCTTTTGCTTTGTTTATTTACCTTCATTCAGCTGAACCCAAAGTGCAGCGACCCTCCGCCTCCATCACGAAGCAGCCGACCCCTCGAGCGAAGCCTTTTCCTCCAGCTCCGTCCCCTGAACCCAAGGAGACCACCGATCCTCCTCCAGATCCTCCTCCTCCTAATCCAGAGGAGATCATCAGCGGTGACGCTGAGCAGTCCTCTGAACTTAAACACAGAACCAACAAAAAGGATCTGCTGGAGATCGACCGCTTCACAATATGTGGAAACCGGATCGGGTGAACTTTAACCTCATCACCCCCACAGCTAATGCTCAGGAATGAATGTCTACAACACTTAAATGGGAGAGGCTTTCCCGTGAGTTCTTCAGAGATTGCTTCTGTTCATCTCTGACTGGAAAATAATATTTCCATGAACATTTCAAAGCAAGAGTCTGTTCGCTCTTGGTAGACTGGCGTCATGTGGTGTAGAGTCTAGTAAATATTGCTGTAGGACGTAATTGTCTCGGTTTTATCAGAGACTATATAAATGAGGCATGAACATCTTACAAACTAGGCTCTTCCCACTCAAAATCTGAGTGCTTTGCAAAAGTGCTTTTCTTATTTGGAGTTTTTGTCTTGTTTCCAATCCAAACATCTACAAATTCTTAAATCAAGAAGCATTTCCTAGACAAACAAAAGATGTTGTTTTTAGAAATAAGAAATCAAAATTAAGTGATTTTTTTTCTTCCTTAAAACAAGGTAAATAATCTGCCAATAGGGTGAACAAAAGGATCATGTTTGCGTTTTTTAATAAGATGCTTTTTTGTTTACCCCATTGGCAGATTATTTAACTTGTTTTAAGAAAAGTCTCGCCAAATATTTACTCATTATTTCTGAAAAAAAGACAATATTATTTGCCTGTCTAGAAAAACCAAGTTATTTGTTCTGTAGTTAATCAATAGTAATAATAATAATAATAATAATAATAATATAATGTAATATAATAAAATTAAAAATAATGATGCTTTCACTTTGAGATAAGATTATTTTTTTGTTTACACCATTGGCAGATTATTTTGCTGGTTGTAAGAAACATCTTGCTTAATATTTAATAATTGCTGAAAACAAAGACAATGTTGAAATAAGATTTTTTTTTTGTTTACCTCATTGGCTGATTATTTATCTTGGTTTAAGAAAAATCTAATATTTACCTATTATTTCTGAAAACAAGACAATATTTTTTTTACTAGAAAAAGCTTCAATTCTGTAGCCAATCCAAAAAAAATTTTAATATTAAAATATATATATATTTATTTATAAATATATATATAATTATATATATAATAATAATCAAGTTTTCACTTTGAAATTAGAATATTTTTTTGTATACCCTATTGCAGATTATTTGGCTTGAAAAGTCTTTATAATATTTATCTATATAATATGTACTTATTATTTCTGAAAACAAGACGATATTTGTTTACTTGTCTAGAAAAAGCTTTAATTAATCAAACACGAGTTTGATTCTGTGGCCAATCAAATAAATAAATACAATTACACAAATATAATAAATAATCATGTTTTTTTCTTTGAAATATGAATGTTTTTTGTTTACCACATTGGCAGATTATTTAACTTGTTTTAAGAATAGTCTCCCCTAATATTTACTCATTATTTCTGAAAACAAGACAATATTTGTTTAATTATCTTCATATATAAATAATAATATTTACTTGTCTAGAAAAATTCATTAACAACAGTTGTTTGTTCTGTAGCCAATAAAAATAAATAAATAAATACATAAAATTATATAAAAATATTTTAAATAATCATGTTTTTTACTTTGAAATATGATTTTTTTTTGTTTTGTTGACTACATTGGCAGATTATTTAACTTGTTTTAAGAATAGTCTCGTCTAATATTTACTTATTATTGCTAAAAACTAAATATTATTTACTTGTCTAGAAAATCTTCATGATTTAAGAATTAAGATATTTGGACTAAAAAACAAGACAACTCTAAAGCAGAAAAGCTTTTTTTTTCAGTGTGGAAGCTAAAATGCATAAATAATTTTAGTTATTAATTCACAACTGATTAGATGAAGCTGTATATAATCACACACTTTTGGCATAGAATAAAATTCCCGATTTGTCTCCGGATTATTTAGCACCATGACCGATAAAAGGGAAGCTCCAAACTGATTCCAGGATAATACAATACAAGGTGCCAATCCAGCTGATGTAACTTTGCACTGATTTACCACGTTGTCTTAAGCTGTACAGAGTATTTTTGTTTATGAGTATGCTATTGACATATTTAAACACCAGCTATGAAAGAGTAAATTACTGTTTCATCAGAAGTGTAACGCAAAATAGGTGTGTGTGTTTTTTGAATGCACATCAAATCATCTGTGACCAATCATATACCTTTTGTTTGATATAATTAATATGTCGTTGTTTTAATGTACTTAAATTATTATCTAGCAACGGATAGTTCATGTTTGTACTATTTTATAATGTGGATAAAGAGTTGAATGTCAATCAAAGTCCATGTATACGACCAGTATACATTCATGAGGTGCAAAGGTACCGAAAAACCAAGTGACTTGAAATGGAAATTCCATCGTTCTCTTTTGACTGAAAATGTTTTTGAGAGTACTTTAATAGAAGCATTCCTGCCACATTCTCAAATGTGAATACTTTGCATTTTGGTATATTGTACTTTGCTTTATTATCATTGAGAAAAAAGGTGTGTTTTTGGAGAGATCGTGAACAGGGTTGCACAGCCTGTTGTCCTCGTTTTGTTGTTTTTAAAATAAGCTGTTATGCTATAAAAATAGTTTCACGTGTCAAAGACTAAACCGTTGGTATTTATGTAATGCCATCCCTGTTTTGGGGACCACAAATAAAAGATGTTTTGTATTTTCTGTTTTTTTAATTTATTTATTTATTTTTAAAGACATGTTTGAATGTTTGGACACTGGACAAAATGTTGTTTTTTAGGTTAAATCTGCACTGTAAAAAATAGCCGTAAATTTCTGTATTTTGTTATTGTTTTTATATGTTTTATTTGTTATTTTATTTTATTTTATTTATTTATTTATTTAATTTTTACTTTTAACTTTGAAAAGTTTGAAAAAGTGACTTTTATTAACATTTTTAATCATTTAAAGTGATATATTGTCTGAGTTAGTGTTGTATATTAAGGTACAATAACCTTATTTTACAGACTTTTTTCTCTTATGTTATTTCTTATACATTATATTATTTTACACTACTAAAATGTCAATAAAAGTCACTTTGAAACTGAAAACATCACCAAAATACTGTATTTCATGATTCATGTGTTTTTTTTTTTACAGTTTATTTAATATTAAGAATTGCACTATGGGACCTTGATCTGTCGAGTTTTGAGGCTGAAAATTCAACTGTGCAGTGGCTTTTTTTGATATTTTGATAGTTTGAAGCAATATATTGTATAAGAAAAAATATAGAGAGAATTAAGTAACAGAAAAAATTACTAGCAGCTTATTTTTGCCATAATTTACAACCGCTTACATACGATATACCACTTCAAACTATTACAAATGTCAATAAATGTAACTTTTTTCGTCTATTCAACAAAAAGTTGTTGATGGAAAAATCAAGGTCTCATAATGTAATTCAAAATCATAAAAAATAATGTTTTTTTTCTCCTTTTGTGAAGCTGCTTTAATGATAAATATTGTGAAAAGCGCTTTACAAGTACAGCTGAATTGAGAAAAAATCTGTTAAATGACGAATATTTTTGCAGTATATAAGGAAAAGTGCATTTGTGGTACTCTGCCTCATCGTCTTGTAAGTATTTTACTGTTTTTCTTCACGTTTAGTTTGGTCAGGCAGAATATTTTTGCAGCTTCAGTTTGTTTTTTTACAGGTGTATTTGGTAACACTTTATTTTGATGGTCCATTTGAGTATTAGTAGACTGTCTGCTTAATATTTGTTACTGACATTCAACAGACTGAAGTGTGACCGTGTATTTTAATGGTTTGATTAATAGGCAAATGTTTTTGTTTATTAGGTTAACTCTACATGAATTTACACAAAATAATGCAGTTAATTCGCAAGGTTTTTTTTTGTTTGTTTTATCAGTTTTATTGCCAAGTGTGCTTCAGACACACAAGGAATTTGCTTTGGCTACAGAAGCTTCCAGTGTACATAAAGTGACAACGCAGAATAAATATGAAAAAGAAGAAGATAGACATTAAACAGAGATGCAGTCAGTCCAAAAAGATCTGGATGTTGAAATGTATGTACAGATTTGTTATAAATATACAGGTTATAAGGTGCTGTGTACAGATGCGTGAGAAGTATTGCATTGTATATTGTTATAAGGTGCCGTGTACAAGTGCGTATGAGAAAGTATTGCACGTTTATTGCACAATAGGAGAAATATTAACTGTTCATGAGGTAGATGGCCGGAGGAAAGAAACTTTTCCTGTGTCTGGCAGTTTTTGTGCTTGGTAGCGCCGGCCAGACGGTAACAGTTCCAACAGGAAGTGTGCTGGGTGTGAGGCGTCCAGGTTGATTTTGCGAGCCCTTTTACTCACTGTGGAAGAGTACAGCTCTTGAAGTGTAGGAAGGGTAGTGCCAGTTATTCGTTCAGCAGTCCGGACTATTCGCTGTAGTCTACGGAGGTCGGTTTTGGCAGCTGAGCCGAACCAGACGGTGATTGAAGTGATTAAAGAAATAGTATAGAGAGAATTAAGTAATGAAAAAAAATTATTAGCAGCTTATTTTTGCCATAATTTACAACTGCTTACATACAATATACTATTACAAATGTCAATACAAGTGACTAAATGTTGTTGATGGGAAATATCAAGGTCTCATAATGTAATTCAAAATCACCTTTTGTGAAGCTGCTTTAATGATAAATATTGTGAAAAGCGCTTTACAAGTACGGCTGAATTAAGAAAAAAAACTGTTAAATGACTGATATTTTTGCAGTATAGAAGGAAAAGTGCATTTCTGGTACTCTGCCTCTCATCTCTAGTATTTTATTGTTTTCACAGTTTAGTTTGGTCAGTCAGAATATTTTTGCAGTTTCAGTTTGTTTTTTACAGGTGTATTTTAAAGGTTTGATTAATAGACAAATGTTTTTGTTTATTAGGTTAACTCTACATGAGTTTACACAAAAAAATTCAGTTAATTAACATGTTTCAGTTTATTTATAGTTGTGAATTGCGTAATGGGACTATTTTTTTCACTGTTGACTTTTGATGCTAAAAATTTAACTGTGCAGTAAAGTCACTTTATTGCTATTTAGTAGTTTGAAACAATATATTTTTTAAGAAATGATATAGAGAGAATTAAGTAATTGGAAAACTACTGACAGTTTATTTCCAGATTTTTACACCAATACAGACAATATACCACTTCAAGCTATTAACAATGTCAATAAAAGTCACTTTTTTTTTGTCTTTTTAACATCGAAAGTTGTTGATGGAAAGATCAAGGTGTAACAGAGGCCAGCTAGCAAAGTGCTGTACATGTATACAGGTCCCAGCTCAGTGTGGGTTGGGTGCAATAGGACCAGTGGGTCACCTCTAAAGGTGCACTAGTGACAGACTTCTTGTTAGAGCAACCGACTCCCATGCAGATTCAATCCCAGCTCAGCTCAGGTTGGATGCAGTAGAATCGATGGGTTACACACGGGGGCTCGTCCGGGATGGGAGTGAAGTTTAAAGCGGTGAGTGTAATAGAGGCCAGCTAGCGAAGTGCTGTGCAGGTAAACCTCACTCCTCTGAACTCTAACGCTTCCCATTCACTTTGAATGGGTGACGTCAGGCGTTGCTGAACTGCATTGTGGATCCGTCGGCGCCGCTTCAGTGGCGTTGCTCGCTGCAGAAGTTGTGACTTTCAACTTTTCAAGCGCCAACGGAAGCGTCAGCCAATCAGATCGCTTTATGCAAATACACAAGCTCAGACAGTAGCCAATTGTTGACTAATTTCATTGGCTGACGTTGCTATGACGATCGCGTCAGCCCCAACGTCAGACACGCCCCCTGTCAAGCGTTGATGCTGAAGCCTTGTGTGAATGGAGGGTAGAGGTGCTCTAGTGACAGAAGCTAGAGGCCATGGTCTTTAGCCTCCTTGTTAGAGCAACTGACTCCTATACAAAAAAAATCACTGGTTCGATCCCAGCTCAGCATGGGTTAAGTGCAGTTCGACCAGTGGGTTACATGTGGGGGCTCATCTGGGATGGGAGTGAGGTTTAGAGCAGTGAGTGTAATAGTGGCCAGCTAGCAAAGTGCTATGCAGGTAAACCTCACTCCTCTGACCTCTAAAGGTGCTCTAGCGACAGACGCTAGAGGCCATGGTCTTTGGCCTCCTTGTTAGAGCAACCTAGTCCCATACAAAGATTCACTGGTTCGATCTCAGCTCAGCATGGGTTAAGTGCTGGTGGGTTACGTGTTGGGGCTTGTCAGGGATGGGAGTGAGGTTAAGGTGGGTGAGTTTAACAGAGACCAGCTAGCAAAGTGCTCTGCAGGTAAACCTCACTCCTCTGACCTCTAAAGGTGCTCTAGCGACAGAAGCTAAAGGCCATGGTGTTTTGCCTTCTTGTTAGTGCAACTGACTCCCATACAAAGAATCACCTATTTGATCCCAGCTCAGCACAGGTTTGGTGCAGTAGAATCAATGGGTTACATGTGGGGGCTCGTCCGGGATGGGAGTGAAGTTTAAAGCGGTGAGTGTAATAGAGGCCAGCTAGCGAAGTGCTGTGCAGGTTAACCTCACTTTTCTGACCTCTAAAGTTGCTCTAGCGACAAAAGCTAGAGGCCATGGTGTTTAGCCTTCTAAGCGCAATCAACTCCCATGCATAGAATCACCGGTTCGATCCCAGCTTAGCGTGGGTTGGGTGCAGTAGGACCGGTGCATTACATGCGGGTTGCTTCCGGGATGGGAGTGAGGTTTATAGGGGTAAGTGTAACAGAAGCCAGCTAGCAAAGTGCTATGCAGGTACTTATTGTAAAAAGTGCTATACAATTAAACTGAAAAACAAAAACAAAAAAAAACAAGTTAAAATTACGCAAAACCATTGAACTGATGAATGTTTTTACAGTGTATAAAGAAAACTCTGGCTTTCATCGTCTTGTAAGTATTTTACTGTTTTTATTATTTATTTATTTCACAACACGGTACAGTCTACAATAATCAACATTCTCCAAGAATGTAAATGAACCCAAATTAATCCAAAGACCCCAGATGTTAAAGGTCTATTGTTCATATTTAGTTTATGTAAGTAAATACACTAATGAAAGCTTATTATAAAGTGTGCTCAAGATAACGTTTTAGTTTAGTCAGTCAGAATATATCCTCCATGCTCTGCTTTTAAACTGCGCCCACATATCTGACAGCCTGAGACAGTAATCCAGCACTTTGTGACCTTCTCTCCTGCAGGATTCATGGAGCCAGTCAGTCCACCCTCAGCTGCCTCCATCTCCTGGTGTATGAGCTTATGTTTACCTCTAAAACACCCACCACAAACCTCCCTGTCCTTCTCCAGACATCAGGTAATATAGCTGAAGCTCTCCTGCAGCAGAAGGTTGTTTCTAAGGAAACTTGTTTTGCTTTAGAATAAAGAAGTTGTGCTGCAGCTTTTCTCTCGAGAACAAAAATGCAAGGGTAGATGCAGTCTTAATTCCTGGAGGGCCGCAGCTCTGCACAGTTTTGCTCCAACTCTAATCAAACACAGCGGATCCAAATAATCAGGGTATTAAAAAGAGTCATGAACACCTTCATTAGTTGGATCAGGGTTGGAGAAAAACTGCAGAGCTGCGGCTTTCCAGGAATCGAGTTTGAGACCCGATAATGTACAGCCAAAATTATTCTTTATTTTTTAATATTTCTCAAATGATGTTTAAGAGAGCAAGGGATTGCCCTTCCCGCTGCAACCTAGTAGTGGGAAACACCCATACACTACGGCCAATTTAGTTTATTCAATTCACCTACAGCGCATGTCTTTGGACTATGAGGGAAACTGGAGGAAACCAATACCAACACATGGAGAACTTGCAAACTCCACACAGAAATGCCAACTGACCCAGTCGGGACTTAAACCAGCGACCTTCTTGCTGTAAGGCAACAGTGCTAACCACTGGGCCACTATGCTGCCTGTAGTAAATCCAATGAATGTTTTTTTTATATCTCTGTAATTGTGTTATGAAAAAGTATCACTGTAAACATTGTATTTTGCCACACCACGTAATAAACGATAGGGCATACCATGAAACAATATCTTTTTTTATTTTGTCCATATACACTATATATCGTCACAGCCCCAATGGTTTTATATTCGAAGCTATATTAAGATCAGAGCTGACGCAGCCATGCTAATCTGTCAGTTTATTGTTTTGCCATGCCGGAAGAGACTTGTTTCTTGTCCAAACAGACGATCAGGGCCTTGTCACTGTTGTATTTTGTCTTTGTTCTGCGATGTCTGAACGCACTGAACATTCTGCAGCCGCTGCATTCTTTACAGAATCCTTTAATCCACCACGAGAAAGAGAATAATCATGTGAATTCCTGCTCTGATATCATGGACACACACACACACACACACACACACACACACACACACACACTGCATTAGCTGAATTTCCTTCACATTCTTAATCAATCATGCAGTCGTTTCCCTGATAATGATCAAGGAATGGCTGGCCAGCTGGAAAATTCAATGCATTTTGCTTGTAGTCATGCACAATTTGATATTCTGGCTCTTTGCATGTTGGTGTACACTCATGATTACATTAGACTAAAATATGAACTGTGGAATCTTTATACTATCTCAGCTATTTTCTAAGTGCTTCAACACAATTTTCAGCATAATGTTTTTAGTAATTAATTCCTTCTTAAGTAATTATTTCGTTTTCGTCATGATGACAGAACATGATATTTTACTAGTTATTTTGCAAGATAGTAATATTCAGCTTAAAGTGCTAATTAAAGGTTTACTAGGAAAATTAATAGCACATTAGGTTAATTAGGCAAGAGTTGTTTCTTCTGCATCCAATCCATATTTATATATTTATTTTATTATTCATTTATTTATTTTCTTTTTGGCTTAGTCCCTTTAATTAATCTGGGGTCGCCACAGCGGAATGAACCGCCAACTTATCCAGCATATGTTTTTATGCAGTGGATGCCCTTTCAGCTGCAACCCATCACTGGGAAATTACTTTACTATACGTTTTATTATTATTGTTGTTGTTGTTGTTGTTATTATTATTATATTTTTGCTACAGAACAAACAACTGCTTATTCTGATTACGTACCCCTATAAACATTTCTATAG
Organism: Danio albolineatus; assembly: GCA_903798035.1. Lineage (NCBI taxonomy): Eukaryota > Metazoa > Chordata > Actinopteri > Cypriniformes > Danionidae > Danio > Danio albolineatus. Next base: position 5,671 of record CAIGQQ010026544.1, on the reverse strand, counting down.
TGTGCCAAATACGTCCAAGGAGCTACGTTTTTGTTTTCGTGAATCCACCAGAGGCTGCTGTGTGCACTTTTTCAGATCTCAAATTTCTCTCCCAGCCACTCGTGCCTGCTCTTCTCACGCAAATCCACCAGAGGCCGCTGTCAGCTGACTGATTGACTTACTGCCCCCCCCCCCCCCCCCACCCTCACATACACACCCCAACCGATAGTGTTTTAAAAAGCAATCCAGAAAAAGAAAAGCCCTCATGGCAGCCTGATTTTTACCACATTTTCAGATTTGACCACATTCTCACCCAGTTATTTACTTCTTTGTTTTATTTTTTCATCACTGTCAACTCCGGTCTGTGTCTCAAATTCTCAGACTTTGAGAGCCACTGGACAAACTGGTAACAGCAGAAAAGCCAACCATATGGAGCTAAGCGGTCAGCTGGTAAGCGCCAAAAGGAACGGCGTCATACCGCCCCGTAGCGTTCGTTTTAAAGACGAAATGCAGACATACGTACCTCTGGCTACATAATTCATGATCTCCAGAAATATATATAGGGCTACATTTTCAGAATGAGTCTATGTTGGTTGTTCAATGGCTAGCCTAATTTAAAAAAGATTTTTTTTTTAATTATTAAAATTGCAATATTATTGTATCTAAGGGGGCTAATGTTATCGACTTAATCGTAATTAATTTTTTTTATTCCAGCCACATTCACCTTTCACCTTTATTTGTATAGCGCTTTTTACAATGTAGATTGTGCCAAAGCAGCTTCACATTGAAGGTTATAGTAAATTGAAACGGTGTCAGTCCATTTTTTAGTGTTGGAGTTCAGTTTAGCTCAGTTCAGTGTGGTTTAATATTCACTACTGAGAGTCCAAACACTGAAGAGCAAATCCATCTATGTGCAGCTCTACAAGTCCCGAACCATGCAAGCCAGTGGCGACAGCGGTGAGGAAAAGAATTCACCAATTGGTGAAAGTGAAGAATTTTAAAAAGAACTCAAGAGAAACCAGGCTCAGTTGGGCACAACCATTTCTCCCATGGCCAGACATCTTGTGCAGAGCTGCAGTCTAGGCGCCGGAGGCTGGAGAACTCGAGGCTCGTCTGTCTTTGGAGGGTCACAGGAATCCGTCTCATGCTTGCTACTCCCCCATGCACCAAACAGCTGCTCAGGATACAGCGTGGTCCAAGATTATGGAACCTTGGGATCGTCTCGTCGCAGGTCTTGGATGACATCTGTGGCACTGCATAGTCTCTGGGGGCCTCGGGATGAGTATCCCCTGGTGGAAATAGAGAATAGGAGAATAATTAGCTGCTGTAGCTGCTGTTCATAGTGTATATAAACAAGATGAGATACATGTATTGAAAGACTTACAAGGGATTAGTTCAGCCCCCAATACTATATATGTACTGTAGATATATATAAACGATGTAAAAATAAGTACAGCAGAGTGCTGAATTCTGATTTATATATAAAGGAGAGATGAAATACTTTCTGTTCTTGTTTGTTTTCATGCCTCTGATGTCTCAATAAATAAAATATGAAATGAGTCATGTTGTAGGAGATCTGAGCCCACTCAGTGGGTGAACTTGTTTGGCTAACACATGAAAAGCTGAACAAGTAGATAAAATCCAAAAGTTTAACTTGAACATCCTCCACTTGTGTAGGTTATGTAACAGCGGCTCCCACATGTTCACCCCTGCAGCACCTTACTGGGTCTTTGGAGAGCGATTGTGCCAACATTGGATAAATAAAAGATTTTAAGGCTTTTTTATTTGTCTTTTGATTAGAAACTGGTAGGACACTGTTTGTTTAACACTTTTTTCAGGTCAAAGCTGCTCATCCATAGGTTAGGGGTGAACCATTTTCAATTAATTTAACTGTATCTAAAGGCTTTACAGAGTCATGAAATGTCTTGGTCTTACCAAGAATGCTAGAGAGAATAACAAAAACAATGGTGTTTTAGGGAAACTGTTGCAAAGGCATTTGATGAGTGTGTGTGAGTGAGTGAATTAAAAATATTACAGGAGCGTAATAGTTAATTGAGCTCAGTGGTTAGCACTGTCGCCTCACAGCAAGAAGGTTGCTGCGCAGCAAAAAAATCAGTGTACATTTACCTCAATTTGAGTTAAACTTAACACTCCTTGGGTGTACATATGACTCCCTCCATTTTGGAGTTAAAATAACACTTTCTATAGTGTGAAATTTGAACATTACTCACAGAGTTCATTTTAACACAGTAAGAGTTTATTCTTACATCGGACTGTAGTGTGAGTGTTACACTTCAAAGTGTTAATTACCTTTTTTCCCTATATTATCAATTGGTGTGTGTGTGACAGATCAAATATGTTGAAAATAGTTTTAATTTATTTAATATTCATTTATATTTTTAGAAATAATTTCAATACATTCTACTCGTTGTTTTTTTAAAATGCAACCAGACATGTTTCAGGTCTAAGTAAAACACACTGGTTTGATCACTGTTCGTCCGAAAGAACCGGTTCAGTTAAAAAAAAAAAAAACTGGAGTTCCAATAGTGGGAAATACACTGCATTTTGGGTTAAAAGTTTAACACTGAAATAAAAACTCTTAAATATACACTCTTTCGCACTCGTGGATTAAAATGTACTCCGGTTTTAACACTGAACAACACCAAAATAATCACACTGTATATTTAACACTGGATTTTTTGCTGTGTGGTTCCAGTCCCGGCTGGATCAGTTGGTATTTCTGTGTGTAGTTTGCATGTTCTCCTTGTGTTGGCATGGGTTTCCTCCGGCTGCTCCGGTTTCCCCCAACAAAGACATGTGCTATTGGTGAATTGAATAAACTAAACTGGCCATAGTATATGTGTGTGAATGAGTATGTATGGGTGTTTTCCAGCACTGGGTTGCAGCTGGAAGGGCATCCGCTGTGTTAAACATATGCCTGATAAGTTGCCGGTTCATTCCACGGTGATGATGCCTAATGAATAAAGGAACTAAGCTGAAGGAAAGTGAATGAATAAACATTGTGATGTAGTTTTTATTGTTGTAGATCGAAATTAACCATGACTAAGAAACACCACAAAATGTGTCAGATATTTAATATAAAAATAATTAATAAAAAAATATTAAACAATAAAAGCAATAAATGAATTAAAATCTATATTATCTTTGTTAAAGGACTGTAACATTATAGTAGCTATATTAAATTGAAATTATTTAATATTATTTTAATAATCTCAATTAGTTTTCTGAGTTTCAAACGTCCAATCAAATCAAAGAGGACGGGGCTTTACAAACGAGTTCAGCGGAGTCGTGTGACCATTCGTTTTTATAAAGGACGGAGTGCGAGGTAAGTCAATATACGACTGTTTTGCCTATAGACTTCAAAAAAATACTTTTAACATGTGGTGACTTATTACATAAAAAATACGTTGCCGTTTCTAATTGACAATTATGTATCAAAAATGTGAGACAAAAAACTTTCGGTTGACGTGAAGTACAACTATTGCTAAAATTGTGTAAAATTATCGTATTTTGTTGTATTTATTCCCATAAATCATTGAACTAGTGAATTATTGTGGCCATAACTTGTCACAAACCTGTTTGAATATCTTATGTTGAACACAAAAGTTATTTAGAAAAATGTTAAGGTTAACCACTATTTGTTTGCCTTCTAGGGTGCCCTCACAACCTGCTAGTCACTTGCTAAAAATCGTTTTTATTTGCATTTTACAAATTATCTTCGCTGACAGTCCTTTAGTACTTAAATATTCTGAAATTTTCACTGAAAAGAACATTTTTAAATCACAATTTTATTAAAGTTGAAATTGTTTTCGTGTGAATTATAATTAACCTCAACAAAACCAAATCGAGAGATAATAATGAGATCAGAATGTATATTTTATTAGTAATTCATGTTCACTTTTGGATAATTATTGTTCAGTGTTGTTTCATTGCAGGGCTTTTGCTTTTGGAATTTATAAAAAAATAAATAAAAAACTCAACCTGGAATCTTTAGTTGTAGGATCTTTAATCTGCTAAATTAATAGACTGTTTTAAACGCTTCAGAAGGGCGCAAAGTAGGAAATCACTGGTCCCTTTGTTAAAGATAATTCTTTATTTTTGAAGCTGCTAATTGACAAAAACAATGCTGTTTTAAATGTCCAAATCATTCAGAGTTAAGTAGCCTAGAAGAAATCAGGCTTTACTTTTTTGTTTCATTGATTGTATTTAATAAGCAATAAAATCATTGTGGGGCCGGTTTTTAATGGTAATACTCCACTATATGGAGCAAGGGGCCCAATTGTACAGGGCCGGCCCTGGTCAATGGCTACAGTTTTCTAAATTCTTCAAAACATCTTTTGTGTTCAACATAAAATGAAGCCCATAACTATTTGGAACCACTTGAAGGGTGAGTACATTGTAATTTTGGGGTAAACAACCAATTTTCACCTTTTAGTGACATATATGTGTCCTTATGGTGTTTATAGCAGTGTGGGGCACATATATGACTGTCAACAGCTCAAAAAATGTGTTTAGGTGTTTCGTGACCCTTTACATGAGTACGTTTTAAGTCTTCAAAATGAGTGTGATGATGATTTGTGTGTCCAGCAGGCGGAGCAGCGCACGCGAACGCCTTCAGGAGACCGTTAGCAAGTGCACGGGAGGAGGTGCGCGCGCAGAGTCTGGAGTCACCGACTCACACACACACACACCTCACTGGCTCATCAGTCGTGTGTTTTTTTTTCTTATCGCGGGACATCAGACTGACTGACCGGCCAACAGACACCGAGCCCCGCCGTGAACCTGCAGGAGGAGCCGCTCTCCTGGGGGAGCATGATCATCATGACTCGCTCGCCGGACAGCAGGACTTGAGACCTGCGGTTTATCAGTGATTGTGTCTTACTGAACACCCAGAATCTCCCCCACTTCCATCATCTGGATTTGCTTCAAAACTAGAACTCATCATGCTTTGGAAAACGGCACTGATTTTTCTGTGCTGGAGCTTGACGTCCGGGGAGCTCCAGGACGGGCAGTCCGGCACTCCAGCGCGGAGAACTTTGGATTTCGGCTTCGTCCCCTCCGGAGTTTACGATACTGTTGCCTATTACGAGCCTGGAGCCATTGGGATTTTATTTAACATGATGCACGCTTTCCTCTTTGTGGTTCAGCCCAACCCGTTTCCTGAAGGTGAGGCAACTTCTCAAATCTGATTTACTATTCCTCAATTTATCGTTATATTCAATCAGGCTCTGTGTTTATACTTAATTGGGTGCAACTCCATGCGTTCACCATGTCATCACGAGCAGGTAGATGTCCCAGGTGTGCAAGGTGAGGGGTTCAGTGTCTGGTCTTGTCCTATTCTCCACCCTCAGTGTCATTATTTGGTAAATCTTGATTTACGTTTGTTCTGTTGCCAATTAATATGTATATTATTGATTGGCTACAGAACAAACTTAATATCAAGATTATAGTAAAAATATTATACTATTATTTTAGAATATTTATAATATTATTAAAATATATTACTATTATTATTATTATTATTATTATTATTATTATTATTATTATTATTATATATAAAGGTGATAATATTATTGACCAAATGCAGATTTATATATTTTTTAAATGTGATTTTATTATTATTATTATTATTATTATTATTATTCCAATCCAAACTAAAAGAGACATGTCT
>CAIGQQ010026543.1:7044-38872 GCA_903798035.1 Danio albolineatus | reverse complement strand
TGTGTATGAGTAAAGTCCAGTTAAACACTAACTGTGCCCATAATCCATGATTGTTGCTGTGTGTGTGTAACACTCATGGCTGTCCTCATAATGCAGGATTAAGTCAGAAACGCCCACTTTTGCACTGTCCCCATAACGTTGTAGGATGTCAGGTGTTAATATCTCCAGACTCTTTCACAATAATAAAATTCTGAGTAGACAGCAGTATTCCCCATGCAATATGGAGAAGATTTATATTTCTTACTAATCTGTAGGACAAAAGGAAAGGTGGGTCCCCATATCCCATGATGGGACTTGTTTGGGAAAAAAGTCCCAATAAACCACCCGTACCTGTATAGGTGTGTGTGTGTGTGTGTGTGTGTGTGTGTGTGTGTGTGTGCGTGCGTGTGTGTGTGTGTGTGTGTATGTGCGTGTGTGTGTGTGTGCGCGTGTGTGTGTGTGTGCGTGTGTGTGGTGTTGGGCGATATACAGAATCTTTAGCTGGCCGTATGGTCCCCCTGTGAGATCACTGATACACCATATTATTGCATGGGGACGCGGCAGTGTTCTGTTTCCTTATTTGCTCATTTATTTCATCATTTCTGAATGTATTTATCAAACTTTTCTTGACTTTTTACTCACACAAACAACATTTGTACTTATTTAATAATCTATTTCATTTGCTTTACATGTTATCCTGGAAAATAACTAAAATCCCTGTAAATCACTGTGCTCCTCCAGCTAAATAGGAAATTTGTTCATGTGTATTTGCTGAAATCTAACACAGTGTTGCTCTTGGATAATTGTGTTTGTTTTCTGATCAGAGAAATAGTGTAATTTTAGACACAGTATTGCCGTCTCGCCGCAGACATTCCTCTAATATTACATTTTACTGTAGGACTAAACACTAAACTTCACACTGAGCTCAGTAAAATGCTCTTTGATTAGTTATTAATAATCTGATCAATAATTCATTAAAGCAGGGGTCTCAAACTCGTGGCCCATGGGCCAAATGCGGCACGCAGGTCGATAGTTTGTGGCCCCAGCCTTAATTTAAAAGTTTAATGTCAGTGCAGCCTACGAGTTTGATATATATGACACTTTACAGTGTTGTGTGTGTGGAGCTGAACGAACCTACCAATCATGGTGAGGTATATGGCTCTCGGGGGCGGGACATCAACTTGACGCAGGCAGAGAAACACTTCTCAATGAGTAAAAGTTACAGCAGCGATTGTTTTTTTCAGTGCTGGCTACTTGTTTCTATTGGGCACATGCGGACATTCGTCCCAGCGCGCTTCATTCACAACACTTCAAAAAGAGTTTTTTTTTTTTAAGTTGCTGCCCAGCGGGACATTATACATAGATAAATGTGTATAAATCAGTGCTTAAATTGAGTCGGAACTTGCCGGATGCTGTTTTGGGAAATGTCAGATATTCCTGTTTTGCTTTGCAGTATTTATTTTAATTGATTCGGCATTAACTTGTGCGTGGTGAATACCTGTGTGTGTTGCTTCTTTTCCCTGTAACAACAGAAAGGCGGATAACAGTAAATCTTAATATTATTAATATTGTTATTGCTATTTATTACTGATTAATTTTCTTACTAATTTTCATCTTATTTTTATCTTCTCAAATCTGTTTATTTGTATTTTTTTTACACAAAAGAAGATAAAAAAATAAACAATATAGAAATGAATAATTAATAATATAATTAATTTCTTGTGGAAAACCTGATGCAGCCCAGCCTCACCCAGATTCTGCCTCAAGTGGCCCCCAGGTAAATTGAGTTTGAGACCCCTGCATTAAAGTCACATGAATGGAGAAATACAGGTTTAGTTTAATGTAGTTTAAATAAAGAAAGAAAAAGAACAGATTACTAAATGAAATAAATAGGCTTGTTCTGAGGCATGAGGGTGGTAGGGGTGGTAGGGGGGGGGGGGGGGTTGCAGCCCAACACCATTGTACCATGGTACAACACTATGAGGTAGCACAAAGTACAAACAAAGTATTTAATAAGAATATTTCATTCATCAGATCTAGGATGTGTTATTTTATTGTTTCCTTTATTTTTGGAGCAGTATATATATCATTTATTTCCAGGGTTACTTTCATCACTGTAGAGTGGACTCCTGAACACTCAACAGTGCTCATTTCTTACTGCTGATTTTGTTGCTCTTTGTCCTCTACACAGGCTACAGTGGTGTAATTTAACTGCTCAGTCCTGTGAGAGTTTGTCTTCAGCTCTACAATCCTCAAACTGTGTCCTGAGAGAGCTGGACCTGAGTAACAATGACCTGCAGGATTCAGGAGTGAAGCTTCTCTCTGATGGACTGAAGAGAAACTGTAAACTGGAGACACTGAGGTAAATGTGTTTCTACTCAACAATAACTATTAAACGATTTCATATTAGCCCACATTATTTCACATTAGAGCTTGTCATGCTTGAACATGTTAACCCTAGGTGATACTAAAACCAGGATAACAGGAATTATGGTTTATCAGTAAGCTTGTCTCACACTGCTCATACTATATTTGTATTTAACAAATAATCCAGAGCAGCAACTATTCCAGCACGTTTTACCCAGCTGATGCCCTTCCAGTCACAACCCAGTACTGGGAAACAGATTGAAATGGCCAAATGTGTTTAATGAGCTAAATAAACTCTCCTTATGTTGTCAGGTGTATAAAATGTCGCCATGTAGGTCATTAGTTTCAAGAAGACAAAGACAAAACTACAAATGAATGAAAACAAGGAGCAAATCATGTCATCTAACATCTCCTGATCACTCCAGTTTACACACTTTCCATCTTTGAATATTTATTTTCTCTCACTGACTGCTGTTTGCATGATGCACTAGGTTAGGTTGATAGACATCAAGATGCTGAGAGGCATTACCGATCCTCCGCCCCGCGCTAGTCGCAAACCCTTTTGCGAAAGATACACACTTAGACCCCGTTTACACTAATACGTCTTAGTTTTAAAATGGCATTTTAGAACAAAAAATTATCAACATCCACACTGACGTTTCATCTAGCATTTCTGAACAGCCCTCCATTCTCTAAAACCACACATCACATGACCACACACACACACTGTCATGCGCTCCTCTGAGCTCCAGAGAGCAGTGCACTTTAGACAGCTTATCACGGATGTACTGCTGGATCGCTTTGCTAAACGTGATTTTTAATTCATCTTGTATCTATCTAACGACTCTTCTGTCTTTTGAATCTATCAGGTAGCATGTCTCAGCATCAGTACACTGCTTCAATCTTTCATTTTTACGCTTGTGCTTAGTAATGTTCGCGTAAAGCTCAGATTCTGTTGGTTGGTTCCTGTTGGTTGAGTCCTGCAGAAAAAGTGATTGACAGGTGGTAATTCGTGTGTAACTTATCTTTATTCATTTATGATTTGGTTATGGGTAATCAAAGACCATGTGGGTCAGGTAGTTTAAACTGTAAGCTACAAATTATTAATTTATTGTGAAAGAATTAATTATTCATAAATAATTTATTGACCGCCTTCATGACGACGATTCCATCGTGATGTTTCACATTAGACATCGTTTGATGCCAAATTGGTCGACATCACCCAACCCTATGATGCACGCTTCCCGTTACTGACATGCCATGAGCCTCTGATTAGCTTCTGATTGGCTGTTTCTGTTGCCAAGTGTCCAGCAGCAACAAGCAAACACTGCTCTGTTTCACACTGAACAAACTTAGCAGCACAATGCAGGGTTAACACTACAAACCTGATGCTAACACTGCTCCATAGCAGGGCTTCGTAACCCTGGGTAAAATGCTGCGCTAACACTGCTTCCAGATTACAGGTGTGAAACGTGTCTTTACCTGGTTTAAAAGCAGTGTGAACAGATCCAAAGTGTTCCCAGATGTGGAGTCCCTTTAGTGGATTGGCAGAAGAAGAAAAAAAACATCTGTCTGGCTGTGATATTATTCATATCTATACAAATGTAATTAAAGATTAATGATGAAACTCAATGATCTAATCATTGTCTGTTGTGTTTTATACAGTACTTTAAGATTTCCTTCTGTGGTCAAGTGTGTCGTGTTCCTCACAGCAGACTTTACAGCTTCATGTGATGTATTATGAACAATGTCTTTGCTCTGTACAGTTATTAAGATGATTCTGAGTCCTTGTTGAGTGTGTGAGTGTGTTTGCTGATCTCAGGTGTTGGTCAATAAGTAGAGGTGGTCCGGATGTGTGTGTTCATCACTGCTGTTCACATGAGCAGAAACAGCAGTCAGCATCTTCATAACACAAAGAGATGTGTGATTGTCCAACTGTGTGACGTGGACTATTGCTGTGTTTGTAGATTGTCTGGCTGTATGGTGACAGAGGAAGGCTGTGGTTTTCTGTCTTCAGCTCTGGGTTCAAACCCCTCACACCTGAGAGAGCTGGATCTGAGCTACAATCATCCAGGAGATTCAGGAGTCAAGCTGCTCTCTGAACAACTGAAGGATCCAAACTACACACTGGACAAAGTCAAGTATGTGGAGCGTCACTGCCCTTGTGCTTTTACACTTAACGGCTTTAAAAACACACTAAAGGTCTTTTCTGATGTTCAGTTTTCTGTGAGGGTCATGGGCTGAGGACAGACAGAAGATACAGCTTGTAGAGTATTACAGTCATGTCTATGAAGAGCAAATAATTGAGTCTGAAATGAATCTCTTCTGTAAATGTTGGAGTGTATTGGGTCAGTTCTGACATGAAGCGGAACACACTGTACAGTTTCAGCATTTAAGCTGAGCAGAGAAACTTCTTTTTACACTTCTGCTGAAGAATCCTACAATATCAGGTCAGGAATAGGGTTGGGGATTGAACATGGATTCAGATTCTGGATCAGACACTTAGATTAATGCTCAGACTCTTGTTCTGAAATGAACATCTGGATTCCTCTTCTTGGAGAACTTGGGCGCTGGTGAGCAGCTTTAAGAATCTGAGCATAGTTTAGAGACGAACTGCAACATGTGCTCAGAGGCTGCATGTGGTGAAGAACGATGGCGAAGCTAAGTACAATCACTGTAATAAATGAATGTTGCAGCAGGGTGTCTCCATCAACATGAGCAGTATCTGCGCTCGCTTCACCAACATCAGAGGAAAACAACGCACTGTGTTAGATTCATTGTGCATCCCGTGTGTAACCAACAAGTGTTGTGTGTTTTAGCTGAAGAGTTTTGAGCGTGTAGCTGAGCAGCTCAGTGCTAGCTTTAGCTTATTATCTGAAGGTGAAACCAAACAGCTCATTCTCTCCATCTGTGTGTGTTTACAGTCTGGATCATGGAGGACAGACGAGGATTACAGCAGGACCAAGCAAATGTAGGACTACACACACACTCTCTTTCTCACACACACACACTCTCTCACTTACACACACACACACATGCGCTAACACACGCACAAGCTCACACACACACTTACTCACACACACGTGCATGCACGCACGCTCACTCACACACACACACACACACACACACACACACACACACACACACACACACACACACACACACACACACACACACACTCACTCCCTCTCTCACTCTCTTACACACACACACACACACACTCTCTCTCTCTCTCTCTCTCTCTTACACACAGACACACACACTCAATTTTCAGTTCAATTCAATTTTAATTCTTTATTGGCATGAATGTAAATGATACAATATTGCCAAAGCTTGAAATAGGAGGACAAATATAAACTACAATAACATAAAAATAAAAAATATGAAAATAAGCAATGTAAGAAATAAAAACTTGAACATTTCAGATCACAGTGTTTCACATCTAAACAAACACGCAGACAAAGGGTCACTGTGGTAACCAGTAGGGAAGCATACAGTAATGCATACAGTACATGACCCACACACACATACACACACACACACACACACACACACACACACACACACACACACACACACACACAAAAATGAGTTTATCTACTATCTCTCAGGCTGTGGCACATCCACACATATCTGGCAGCCAGTGCTGCTGTCTGTCCCTCTCCTAGAATAATCTTCATATGTTCCTCTTCAGTCGTGTTCAGAAAGTTCTCTCTGTAGTTGGTGAGTTTGTGTCTCTGGTTGATTTAAAGTGTTGGCAGTGAAGGAGAAAGTGCACCTCTGTCTCAATCTTGTCTGTCCTACAGTGAACACACACTCTCTGTTCTGTGGGTCTCCAGCTCTTTCTGTGTCTGCCGGTCTCGATGGCCAGACTGTGTTCACTGAGCCTGTATTTGGTCAGTATCTGCCTCTGCTTTGTGTCTCTAACACTGTGGAGATATTCTTCATCATTTGATTTTATTGTCCAATAGAGTTTCAGTTTACTTTGTGTTTTAGTTTCTTCTGCTCAATGTTCCAGATATACATGTTTACATTGTTTGATGATGTGATTGATTCTGATGTTTGTGTGAGAAACAGTGCTGGTCGTGTACTGTAGTCAGTAGAGCTGGTCAGGTTGGTCAGTCTCAGCACCAGCTGGCTCAGACCACTCGTTTCGGGGTTCAGTTCTTGGCTTTGGAAAGCTTTGAAATGCAGCGATTCTGTGGGACTGGACTTCAGATGCATCCAGAATTTGAGGGATCTTTTTTGTATATTAATATTCAAAGGGAATCTGCCTAATTCTGCCCTACACGCATTATTGAGTATTCTTCTTTGTCATTTTAAGATTATTCTGCAGAACTCTGTGTGTAGGGCTTCTGCTGGATGTCTGTCCCATCAAGTAGATCTGTCTCTTTTATCTTTCTCTCTCTCTCTCTCACACACACACACACACATACAAACACGCACTCTTTTTCTCACACACACACACACGCTCTCTCTCTCTCACACACACACACTCTCTTTCTCTCTCTCACACACACACACACACTCAGCTGTGGTTATAAATGTGTCTCTTCTTGTGTTCAGATGTCCGTTTCCTCACACTGGATCCAAACACAGCACACACTCGTCTCATTCTGTCTGAGGAGAACAGAGAGGTTAAGGGTGTGTGGGAGAATCACTCGTATCCTGATCATCCAGACAGATTTGATGGTCGTCCTCAGGTGTTGAGCAGAGAGAGTGTGTGTGGACGCTGCTACTGGGAGATTGACTGGAGTGGAGATTTAGGTGTGGAAATATCAGTGTCCTATAAGAGCATCAGGAGGAAGAGAGGAGGTTATGAGTGTGTGTTTGGATCTAATGCTCAGTCCTGGAGTTTGTTCTGCTCTTCCTCCAGTTTCACATTCTGGCACAATCACACACAGACTCATCTCCCAGTAGAGCCGCTCAGCAGGAGAATAGGAGTGTTTGTGGATCACAGTGCAGGAACTCTGATCTTCTACAACATCTATAGAGACACAATGAGGATCATCCACTCAGTCCAGACTACATTCACTGAGCCGCTCTATCCTGGGTTTACTGTTAGTTATGGATCATCAGTGAAACTGAGCTGAAGACTGATGAGAGATATACCCATAATCCTCTGCAGGAGCAGTCAGCAGTGTGTGTGTGTGTGTGTGTGTGTGCGCGCATGTGTTCACTGCTGTGTGTGTGTGTGTATGCTTGTGTGTGCATGTGTGAGAGTGTGTGTGTGAGAGAGAGAGAAAGAGAGAGAGAGAGTGTGTGTGTGCGTGTGTGCGTGTGTGAGAGAGAGAGAGTGAGTGAAACAGCCTAATTCTAAAAATGGAAGAGATTCAGAAGGAATTATAGTTTGGTTTAAAGATCATCTGTGGCATTATATTCAGCCTGTAAAAAAAGGAACAACACATATTTGGTTAAAAATTTAAAAAGAGCTTTTATGTTTAGGTGAGGACATGTATCTGTGCGCCATATACATCCCCCCATACGAGTCCCCTTATTATAATGATGAGATCTTCTCAATCCTGCAGTCAGAGATCAGTTATTTTCAGTCTCTAGGCTCAGTTTTATTAATAGGAGATCTGAACGCCAGAACAGGGAGGGAGGCAGACTGCATTAGTTCAGACGGGGACAGATATACTATTGGCTCACACACATATGATCAAAAATGTTTTGATAAAATGCGGCAAAACTATGACAACATCATAAACAAACATGGAAAACAAGTCCTGCAGCTCTGCAACAGCCTAGGTGTGTATATAGTGAATGGCAGAACAAAGGGTGACTCCCTGGGTCGACCCACATATGGTTCACATCTAGGGGTCAGCACAGTAGACTATGCCATTACAGACATTGACCACAGTATAATTAACTATTTCACAGTGATGCCACAACTACTGTTTTCAGACCACAGCCACATTGTTCTCAGCCTGAAAAGATCAGAGAATGCCTACCTATTCTCAGAACAAAAAATAAAACTACATCCCCTACCAACTAAATTAATCTGGAGCAAAGACAGTCCTGCCCGGTATGAAGCAGAGCTCCACAACACTCAAGTGGAGTACATGATTAATACATTCATACTGACTCCATTTGGTAAAGAGGAACGAACTATAAATTTAGCAACCGAACAGCTGACCAATATTTTTTCAACAGTTGCCCAAAAAACCCTGAAGAAAAGTCTAAATTATAAATCTAAAAAAGGAGAAAACTACAGCTGACTGGTTTGACAAAGAATGTCAAAAAACAAGAAAAGAATTGAGACAATTGTCAAATAAAAAACACAGAGATCCTACAAACCAACACACACGAGGAAAATACCAACAAACACTCCAAATTGATAAATCACTATTAAAAGAAAAGAAAGCTGAGTACATGAAGTTCAAATTGAATCAAATTGAGGAGGCTATCGATCAAAATTCATTTTGGGAATTATGGAAAAAAATTAAACCAATCCAAAGAATGCAAACAAATTCCCATTCAAGACCAAAAATCTGGACCAAACATTTCGAAAACCTATATTCACAAAAAGAACTGACCCAAAAACAAAAACATCTGACCTCCCAATTACTTATATTAGAAAATACTATTAAAGATCACCTAAACCATTTAGATGGCCCAATACAATTAAATGAGTTAACGCAAAAATTGAAAACTCTAAAAAAATAAAAAGTCCCGTGCCTCAGATGGAATCTCTAATGAAATGCTGAAACACAGCAGTCCTCAATTAAAAATCGCCATCTTGAAATTATTTAACCTCCTGTTAGAATCTGGACATTTTCCAGAAATTTGGAGGGAGAACTTGATCACTCCAATATTTAAAAATGGTGAGAGGTACGACCCTAATAACTATAGGGGCATCACAGTGAGCAGTAATCTGGGGAAATTATTCTGCTCAATCATTAACGATAGACTAGTTGGGTTCATTCAGGAAAACAAGATATTAAATAATAGTCAGATTGGACTTATGCCTAAAAAAAGAACATCAGACCACATATACACACTCCAAACACTCATACAAAAACATGTCCACCAGACGAAACAAGGGAATATATTCGGCTGTTTCATTGATTTTAAAAAAGCATTTGATTCGGTGTGGCACAATGGGCTTTTCCTAAAATTTTTACAAAGTGGAATTGGAGGAAAAACCTATGACATAATAAAGGACATTTATAATGGGAACAAGTGTTGTGTAAAAATAAACAATAAACAAACTGATTATTTCACTCAGAGTAAAGGAGTACGCCAAGGCTGCAGTCTCAGCCCGACTCTATTTAACATCTATATCAATGAATTGGCATCAGCACTTAAGAAGTCCTGTAGTCCTGGCCTGAGCCTGGAGAATAGAGAAATCAGATGTCTCCTATATGCGGATGATCTGCTGCTGCTGTCTCCTCATGAAGAGGGTCTTCACCACAGCCTCTCCATCCTGGAGGAGTTCAGCACAGGCTAGGCATTGCCCATTAACATGCAGAAATCAAAGATCATGATCTTCAGTAAAAAACCTTGTCTGGCTGACAAAAAAAGACACATTTTTAAAATCAGTGGAACAATTCTTGACCGCGTCACCTCTTATAGTTATTTGGGTCTGACAATTTCTGGACACTTCAGTCAAGCTCTAAAAGACTTGACTGCTAAGTCACGTAGGGCTTTTTATTGTATTAAAAAAACACTTTTTAAATTTAACCCGCCCATTAAACTGTGGCTGAAAATATTTGACACCATTGTGAAACCTGTCCTGCTGTATGGCTATGAACTCTGGGGACCCACATTTCAATTAAATTATGAATCTTGGGAAAAAAGCCCAGTTGAAATCTTCCATCTGGAATTTTGCAAAAACATCCTCAGAGTTCACAGAAGCACACCTAGTCTTGGTTGCAGAGCAGAACTAGGCAGTTTCCCTCTGCTCTCAGAAATCCAGAAGTTCTGGCTCCATCTGTCAGACTCCAGCCCAGAGAGCTACAAGCAACAAGCGTTCAGATATAGAAATGCACATCCGGCAAATGACCCCATGCACTGGTGGAAAAACACCAACTTAATTCAAAAACCCAGTCGCAACATCTAAAGACTAAAGAAATAGAGAAGATTACCCAGGAGGAATATAAACTCAATTGGCAAATTAAAGTTCGACAAATAAAAAAGTTGGTGTGCTTCCACCAGATTAAACCTGGGTATGAACTGACCCCGTACCTGACCAACATTAAGAACCCGGGTCAGAGAAAACTGATGAGCCAGTACCGTCTGAGTGGACACTGAGTGTGGAGACGGGCCGACACAAGCACAGCTGGAGGAGCCCAGAGCTCAGACTGTGTCCACACTGCTCTGCTGGAGCTGTGGAGGATGAGCTGCACTTCCTCACTCACTGCAGCAAATATCAGACCATCAGAGATGCGTACTTCACACACATCTCTCTAATTCTGCCACAGTTCCAGCAAGCCACAAATACAGAGAAACTGCATTATATATTGGGAGAAAATGAAAAATGTGTCCATCTAGCAGCACAGTACGTGTCCTCATGCCACCATATGTGAGAAAAAGGCTGAACCCCCTTACCCCTTATTAAAGCTCTCTGTCCTTATCATTTATTATTAAATACTTTTTTTAACCCCCCTTTTTTTTTTAATTAACTTGTTTATTGTGACAACAGATATGTAAAATGTTATGATATACGTGTGTTTGTTTATTATTACTTGCAATTCTTCTTGTTATTGCTTTGGCAACATTGTACTTTGTTTTACAGTCATGCCAATAAAGCTATTTGAATTTGAATTTGAGAGATGCTGTTTCTAGTGAAGAATGAGGGATCTCTTTCAGTTGATCAGACTCTGTTTCAGTAGAATCAGTGTAGTAATGATATTCTCCAGTACTACATTCTTCTTCACTACCAACAGCCATTGCTGCTGTGCTAAAAGAAGAACTACAACCCTCCATAGGCTGTAAGTCATCATGTGTTGAATCCTTGGTTACAGCAATGCTCTCCCCTGCCAAGACTGGCTCTGCTGACCCATCGGACTCAGAGCTGCTATCTTCAGCCAAGGCATCAACTCTTGATCTTCATTGACTCCACTTCCTTTGATACTCAGAGGACATTTTAACAAATCAATTTTAAAAAGTACAAAATACTTTAACATTTACATAAACTTCAACATTAAGCATACTTTGCAGACCACAGCACATTGTTTATGAGATTCATCACTTAACTATTAATGAAACAACAACAGGAAAAAAAACATTAAGTAAAAAAAAAAAGTATAAAGCTTAAATGTTTCATTAAAAGGAATTTTACAACTGTTACAAAATGCATTAACTGATAACAAAGTATTACATCAAAAGAAGAAAATAAAAGTACAAAATATATATGTTTTTGATGCTTTGTAAATAGGTATTTACACTACACTGGTTTAAATGTTAAATAGTGGTTCACATTATGGGCATGTATAAGCAAAAAATAAAATCAGAAGAAATTTACAAACAACATTAATGCCTTTCTGCAAAAAAAAAAAAAAATTGCTTACCACGAGCAAATTTGTGGATTGATGAAATATTTATTTTTTACTTTATTTATTAAGAGATATTTCATTGAACATGCCTACTAAATATTATAAAAAGTGATTGAAAACTTAAGACCTGATTTTTGGATTGAATTTTTAAAAAGTAAAACAGCTGTGGATTCAGGGCAAAGAAGTTTGTATAACAAAGCAATAGGCTAACTTCTAGCCAACAGGCTAACTTAAAGCCAGCCAATTTTATCCCAACCAACATGGTATCTTTTAAACCTCACACACGCTAAGTGCATAAAATTTCTTTACAGATAATTCTAAGTTTTAAAACACTCAAGCATAATAATTCTGAAACTGTACTTACACAATAGCAAACAGCAACAGTATTAGGAACGGCAATGGAAACTTTTTGCGTCCTTCTCTCCAGTCTCTTCATGGTTGTGAAAAAAGCGGCTACTAGCACAGTTTGGATTTAACTCGGACTTAAAGTGATGCCCTGAGAAATTTAGATTTTATACATGGATAAATGATAATAATAATAATAATAATAATAATAATTGTTATTTTTTTTTAAATCGTAGAAATAAAGTTTCAGATTATTACTGTAATTTGGTGGCTTATTCATCATGTAGGGCATATATCCACATTTTTTTTTTCATACTACTTAATCATTTTTTCAAGAGTCCTGATGGACTACAAATGGACATGTAAAGGACGTGCCTTCTGTATATAATCATGACATGGTATATATTGAACTCCCCATATATAAAATAGTGAATACATGCAGCCCCAGACAAATATAGACATGTACAAACGTATTCAAGAGCATTCTGATGCATTTTAGGACATGTTGTTCATTTAAGCCATCATGCCGCGACCAATTTTGGCCGGGTAGAGCACGTCGTATGCAGACCAACAGCACACCATTTGTGCCGTCCTCTTGCAACCCCTTTTGGCTGGGGAGAACACATCGCCGTCCGACCAATGTTTGCTGGGCAGTTCGGAAAACTTGTAATGTATATTTTATAGTATAAAGAGAGATTATCAATATGCTGGAGTCATTTTTTCTTACAGTTTTATAACAGCTAAAAAAAAAAACCAGTTTATAAAAAGTAATAAATCACACATTGTTATATTAGTACAAATTATATACAATAATGTAGAATAAATAATACATTATATCTGATGATTCATTAATAATATCAAATAGAATAGGAAAAAGTATGTGTGTGCTATGTATCATCATAACTATAATTCGAGTATGAATAATACTAATACACCATTGCGTACATTATTGGCTAAAAGGAACATATAAAAGGTCATTTATTTCATTGGCAGTGACTGTTTTGCAGGATAGTGTGAGCATAGTGAAAATACAAAGATTATTTTATAAAAGATGATTGATAATGCCAAACAAATGTTGATTTAATTTAGTTGATACAAGTTCACTGATGAAGAAAATGTATTCATGTATTTTTGAAAGCCTCACTTTCACAGCAATTTACACACATCTATAATTCTCCAGTGTCCAGCACTGAAGATTTGCAGGCAGGTTTCTTGAAGTGTCTTGGAGATGTTCTTCTGAATTATCTGCCAAAAATTTCTCAGCATATAATGATATGAAAAAAAGTCTGAAATATGTCAGATGATGTTGAATACTGTATATTACAAAAAGATCATTGATTTTCTAGAACATCAATCTGAAGCTATGGTACTGTAGTAGGAAGGATATTTTCTAGTCTTGCAGAAAATAAATGTGGCTAATATTTGACAGTCTACGTTTAATAAAGAAATGGGTTGAAATGATCCACAGTTCAGAAGGTCCTTCCCTTTATTTGGTCAAATAGAAATTGTGAATTGCTGAAAGATTGTTGGAGATGACCAAAAGAGAACGACTCCTCAAAATCAGCCAGAAACAGGAGCGTTAGTCTATCTTTAAATGTTTTCAAGGATTCGGCCGTGAAGCATCTGGTTCAGGAGCTTCTGCATTCTGCACACGTGAGAGTGTTTCATTAAGATCTGCTGAACTGATGGATTCTTCAGATGAGATTTGAGGGATTCGATGAAGAATAACGAAAGAATATCATTCAGAAAGGTTGTGATCAACTTCAGAGGAATATAAGCTAGTGTAATAAATGATTAAGGTTGGATTCACTTCTGACTCGTCTTTAATATTGCTATTGTTCATTGGTTTAGATGTTTGTGACTGAATGTTTTCTTACTTGTTGAGCAAGAATCTTTCCAGATTTGACTGAGTGTGGAAGAAAGAGTAGGACTGAAGTAAAAACACCTTCTGTCTACTAAGATTTTATTGAGTCGAGTCAGTAAATGTAAGTGATGCGTCTCAGGGCTGGGGTCAGGACTGTTCAGTCTGCCTCCAGTTTACAGGTTAGATATCCAACTTGAAGTGGTGTCTAGACATTATTTCTGAGGAAAATCCTAATTTCATGTTGTCTGTAAATCTGTGTGAGTCACCATTTCCCCAGAGCGCATGCAGGAGCTCTGATGACGACACACACCTTTCATGATCGCTCAGGCTCACACACGTTCACAGTAACCTGTGTTTCTGTGCACACGGGCTGATGGTAAATGGTTTATTTAAATGGTAATGGTTTATTCTCAACTCAACTCTATTTATTCATTAAACACTTTCAACACCACACGAGGAACTGAAGTGATAAACAGAAAAAAGAAAAGAATATAAAAGACAACAGAAATAAAAGAGGCAAGTTTACGATACACTTTTGAAAACAGAAGAAAACAAAAGAGTTTTTAGGCCACTATGGAGTGAAGTGAGTGTTGGAGATTTACAGGAGCTGTTATTATGCGCTTATATAATGTACTCAATGAAAAGTGTTTTTCTTGATGAAAATGCCTGAAGAGACTGTGTCTGACAGATATTATATTCACCGATTCATGGGTGATAAACATACAAACACCAGCTGATATTCACTGTGGGAAACAGAACCTCTTCAACTCCTCCTCGACTGCAGATGACAAACACTGATCCGTCTGAGCGGCTCTACTTCAGATCCAACACACCTTCATACTGCACGCTCTAATAGAGAGGAGAATGGGGAGGAGGAGGACACAATAAAAACAACACAATAACATTTATTCACTGTTTAATGAAACATATTCAATAAAAGATCAAAAATAATCAATATGAAGGAAAATATGACGGTACATGTGCTATAATCTGAACTTGTGCTGTTGGGAAAAGCGACAGTTTGAACCCAGAAATGAGCAGTCTGTCAGATGGGGAAGAGCCGGAGTCAGAGAGTCAATCAAAAGAAAGTTTACTGAAGATAGTTTGCGTGTTTCATCAGCTGAAGCTTCAACACGCGCTATGAGTTCGTAGGCCGCTCTGCTTACAATCTCAAAACAACAACCATTATACACGTACATAACCTCATTAACTGCGTCATACATACAGGTGTTCTTACCTGATTGGTGAAAGCACAGATAAAGCACAGTGAACATGTAAACACAAACACACACACGCAAGCACACAGACACACAGTAGTGAACATATGCACGCATACACATACACACACACACACACACTCCAGATCTCTCCAGATCATCTCACTGCTGCTGACTGATCCTGCAGTGGATTATGGGTAAATCTCTCCTCAGTCTCTCAGTCTTCAGCACAGTTTCACTGATGATCCATTAAAAAAAAACCTAAACCCAGCCCAGAGCGGCTCAGTGAATGTGGTCTGGACTGAGTGGATGAGGCTCATTGTGTCTCTATAGATGTTGTAGAAGATCAGAGTTCCTGCACTGTGATCCACAAACACTCCTATTCTCCTGCTGAGCCGCTTCACTGGGAGACCAGTGTGTGTGTTATTGTGTCTGAATGAGAAACTGGAAGAAGAGCAGAACAAACTCCAGGACTGAGCATTATATCCAAACCAACACTCAACACCTCTTCCCTTCCTCCTGATGCTCTTATATGACACTGATATAAACACATCTCCACTGCAGTCAATCTCCCAGTAGCAGCGTCCACACACACTCTCTCTGCACAACACCTGAAGATGATGATCAAATCTGTCTGGATGATCAGGATGCGACTGTTTCTCCTCCACACACTTCACCTCTCTGTTCTCCTCAGACAGAATGAGTTGAGTGTTTGCTGTGTTTGGATCCAGTGTCAGAAAACAGGCATCTGAACACAAGACACACATTTATAACACAACAACACTCACTACAGCTGTGTGTGTGTATGTGTGAGAGCGTGTGTGTGTGCATGTGTGTGTAGTGTGTGTGCACATCTGTGAGTGTGTGTGTGAGAGAAAAAGAAATTGTGTGTGTGTATGCTTGTGTGTGTTTGTGAGAGAGAAAAAGAGAGTGCGCGTATGCTTGTGTGTGTGAGAGTGTGTGTTTATGAGAGAGTGTGTGCGCATGTGTGTGAGAGACAGCATACATGTGTGTAAGAGACAGCATACGTGTGTGTGTGTGTGTGTGCACATCTGTGAGTGTGTGTGTGAGAAACTGTGTATGCTTCTGTGTGTTTGTGAGAGAGAAGAGTGTGTGTGTGTGTGTGTGTGTGTATGCATGTGTGAGAGAGTGTGTGTGTGAGAGCATCTGCATGTGCGTGTTTAAAAGAGAGCTTGTGTGTGTGTGTGTGAAAGAGAGTCTGTGTGTGCATGTGTGAGAGACAGCATGCATGTGTGTGTGAGAGCATGTGTGTGTGCGTGTCTGTGGGAGTGTGTGTGAGAGAAAAAGAAACTGTGAAAGAGAGAGAGAGAGTGTGTGTGTGTGTGTGTGTGTGTGTGTGTGTGTGTGTGTGTGTGTGTGTGTGTGTGTGTGTGTGTGTGTGTATGTATGTGCATGTGTGAGAGAGTGTGTGTGAGTATCTGCATGTGCGTTATTATGAGAGGGCTTGTGTGTGTGTGTGTTTGTGTGTGTGTGTGTGTGAGAGAGAGAGAGAGAGAGACAGTGTCTGTGTGTGCATGCATGTGTGTGTGAGAGAGAGTGTGATGTACTGTACAGCACTGGCTGCCAGATATGTGTGGATGTGCCACAGCCTGAGAGACAGTAGATAAAGTCAATTATGTGTGTGTGTGTGTGTGTGTGTGTCATGTGTGTATTACTGTATGCTTCCCTACTGTCTACCACAGTGACCCTTTGTCTGTGTGTGTGTAGACGTTAAACACTGTGGTCTGAAATGTTCATGTTCTTATTTCTTACATTGTTTATTTCAGTTTAATTGATTATGATCTTCTGTTTCTCTTCTTTATTCTGATGTTATTGTAGTTTATATTTGTCCTCCTACTTCAAGATTTGGCAATATTGTATCATTTACAGTCATGCTAATAAAGCAATTTTAAATTGAATTGACAATGAGAGAGTGTGTGAGAGAGTATGTGTGTGTGTGTGTGTTTGGGAGACAGCTTGTGTATGAGAGAGAGGGTGTGGGTGTGTGTGGGTGTGCATGACTGTGAGAGAGAGTGTGTGAGAGAGCAGATGTGTGTGTGAGTGTGTGTGTGTGTGTGTGTGTCAATGACTGTAAAAAATATGGACGACGCGACAGCCCCTTTTCCCATTAAACGATTTGAAGGAAAAAACACCTCGTGATGGGCACAAACTGTCGCAAAACACTGCTGAAATTGGAGCCTGGGCATGCGCAGAAGGACTGGCTGATGGAGCCAGAGGTGGAGCCACGAAATCAAGCTTCCAACCAAACGCTTGTACATCAAATTAACCACGCCCCCCGAACTTCTCAATTGACTGCCGGTGTCTGCACTATAACAAAGGCTCGCTAATGTAAATATAAGAACTTACATTTAAAAACACGTAATAATATATGATTTAAAAACTGTGTTATTTAAGCGGTTATAACTTAATTAAAGCAATCTATGTTATACTGCAGTATAGTTTACTGCTGAACTCATTTTATCATGGTAAAGTAACACAGAAATGGAATAATGACACTTCAATCTCCACCCGAAGCTCCGACTATGTGCTTTGAGAAGCTGTCAATCAGAACTGTCAATCACGATGACACGCCCACCATTAAATTACTGGCTAAAACACACTCTTTACAAAAATGAAGATCTGCACCTATACCAGCATTATAACCAGCGCCTTAATTAACCAGAACCATCTTTCGGGACATTTTATTGCAAGTGTAATGATTTTTTTTATGTGGGCTCAAGTCTCGTTCGTTAACATAGAGGAGGCGGGCTTTATGACTTGTACTGCAGCCAGCCCCCAGGGGGCGATCTAACGGCCGAAACCCTCACTCGAAAGCAGGCGTGCGGCACACTTGGTGTGTGTGCATGTGTGTGTGAGAGAGAGAGAGAGAGAGAGAAAGAGACAGAGAGAGAGAGAGTGGGTATGTGTGAGAGAGGGATTGTGTGTGTGTGTGTGTGTGTGTGTGTGTGTAGATATACATTTGCGCAGTCCTGCTGTAATCCTCTTCTCTCCTCCATGATCCAGACTGTAAACACACACAGATTGACATTCAGTCAGTGAACAAACACTATAAGTGTGTTTTTTCACTATAACACTGAACAAACACACTTTATTTTCAGAAGCTGCAGTCAGAATTATTCTGATCATACATCACTCATTAGGCAGATTCATCACAATAAGACATTTACAGTGTTTGCTGAATGCTGGATTCTGATTGGTTGATCAATAATAGATGATATCAATGCATTAATAACTGCATTAAAACAACTTTAGTGTGTTTGTAGCTGTAAAATCAGCTTTTAAATGAGACACAGAACTTTTAGATCAGATGTGGAAATAGAAAACAGAATATATACACACAATAAGACAGATATAACGATTGAAGAATTCATTTAAATTATGAATTGATAAAAGAGCACAACAAATATAAAACAGAATTGAATGAAAACATGATCGATAAAATCAGATTAAGTGTATTTCTTGTTTAAAGGCCAGTTTTACTTATTAAAACACTCTGAACTCACTGCGAGTGAGATGGAGAAACTGAAAGCACACAGGCGCTGAGGTCAAATCAGATGCTTAAGACATCACCTTTATAATAATGACTTGTGTAAATAGAACAGGTTTATGACAGAGGTTTGTGATATAACAGCAGAGCATTCATTAAATCCTTATTTTCTGTGGACAGAAAGTTTTTTCCTCCACTCACACACTCTGGTGGGGACATACAGAAGATACAGCTTGTAGAGTCGAACAGTCATGTCTATGAAGAGCAAGTCATTCACTATCCATTAATGTAAATGGAGGGGGACACATTTAGTAAAACAGAAGAACTGATTAAATGGACAAAGGAGACACATTAGGCTACTGATAGAATTATTATAATTTACTAGAACATAATAAATCTCCAGATCAATTAAACACACTTTATGAGTAGCTAGCCTACTTTCTACATTAAATAATGAAATTATAGATTATTGATTTGCTTTATATCTATTATATCTATTAGACCTATTGTGCACTTTATCTGTTTTACAGGTCTAATATGTACAGTGGGGAAAACATATTATTGAACACGTTTTTTTTTTTGGTAATAATATTTCTCAAGGAGCTGTTGACATGGAATTGAACCAGATTTTGGTAAAAACACAAACAATACATCAAAATAAAACAAATCAAATCTGAGAAATTAGTTCTGTGTAATACTAATGAAATGACATGAGAAAGTGCTGAACAACTGTGCTTAATACTTTATATAAAAGGCTATTTAATGATGGCAGCTTATAGACGCCTCTCATATGGAGAATGAAGTCACATGCATCGCTCAGGTGTGAGTTTTAACAGAATGTTTAAAATATTGCTGGTTCTGTGGGTCTTGTCTATCAAATCTGATCTTTAATTTGTATTTTCTATTGGATTGGAGTCAGGTGATTAGCTGGGCCATTCTAAATCTTGATTTTCTTTCTCTGAAAGCATTTGCGAGTCTCCTTGGCTGTTTTGGATCATTGTCTGGCTGAAATGTCCAGCCTAGTTTCATCTTTACCCTCCTGCTAATGTAGATGTTGGACTGAAGCAGCTGATATTCATTTACACTGAGGTAGGGCAGAGGGTTGCTGAAGCTCTACTGAGAGATTTCAGCTGCTGTCTGGGCTTTAACTGCTGAACTACACCTCCCTTTCTTCATGTGTTCAATACTGTTTCCCTGTGTCATTTCATTTTATTACACATAACTTCTTTTGTAAACGAATTCGTTTTGTTTTTCTTTTACTGTGATTTATAAAATCAGAACTGCAGAAGAAAATGGCAGAAGAGTTTAGCAAAAGGAAAAGAGCAAATGGAAAAGACTAAACATATTGGGACTCTTAAAAGAACGTTCTACTTTATAGATTCTTTAGACTCCAATACAAAAGCTGAGATTATGAATGACAAAGGCTAAGACTATGAGTCTAGATCTGTTTATGAATGAGGGGGTGGAGAATGTGGTGTTTAGTTTCACATTCAGATAATAATGCACAACACTTGTTGTTACACCCAGGATGCACAATGAATCTAACAGAGTTTGTTATTTTAATCTGATGTTTGTGAAGCGAGCGCAGATACTGCTCATGTTGATGGAGACACCCTGCTGCAATATTCATTTATTGCAATGATTACATTTAGCTTTGCCATCGTTCTTCACCACATGCAGCCTCTGAGCACATGTTGCAGTCCGTCTCTAAACTATGTTCAGATTATTAAAGCTGCTCGTCAGCGCTGAGGTTCCTAACAGAAGACCAAGTGAAAAATCCAAATGTGTGCACAGGAATCCAGAAGAGGAATGTTCATTTTAAAACAAGAATCTGAATATTAATCAAAGTGTCTGGTTCCAGAATCGGAATCAATTTTCAATCCCCAACCCTATTCCTGACCTGATATTGTAGGATTCGTCAGCAGAAATGTATGAAGACGTTTCTCTGCTCAGCTGAAATGCTGTAACTGTACAGTGTGTCCCACTTAATGTCAGAACTGATCCAATACATTCAAACATTTTGCAGATTAATTTCAAACTAAATTATTTGCTCTTCATAGACATGACTGTAATACTCTACAAGCTGTATCTTCTGTCTTTCCTCCTATGACCCTCACGGAAAACTGAACATCAGAAAAGACCTTTTTAGTTTGTTTTAAAGCTATTTAGTGTAAAAGCACAAGGGCAGTGATGCTCCACATACTTGAGCTTGTCCAGTGTGTAGCTTGGATCCTCCAGTTGTTCAGAGAGCAGCTTGACTCCTGAATCTCCTGGATGATTGTAGCTCAGATCCAGCTCTCTCAGGTGTGAGGGGTTTAAACTCAGAGCTGAAGACAGAAAACCACAGCCTTCCTCTGTCACCATACAGCCAGACAATCTACAAACACAGCAATAGTCCAAATCACACAGTTTGACAATCACACATCTCTTTGTGTTATGAAGATGCTGACTGGTGTTTCTGATCATGTGAACACCAGTGTTGAAAAAACATATCCTGATTTCCTCTCCTTATTAATCAACCCCTGAGATCAGCAAACACACTCAAACCCTCAACAAGGACTCAAAATCATCTTTATAACTGTACAGAGTAAAGACATTGTTCATAATATATCACATGAGACTGTAAAGTCTGCTGTGAGGAAAAAAGCCACATTTGACCTCAGAAGGACATCTTAAAGTAATGTTTAAAACACAATAGAAAATGAGCTGATTTTATTATTTATATTTTAATTCTGTTGTGGACTAAAACAAAATGAGCTCAAACAAACCCAAACCCACTCTTTTAATGTATTTGTCACCTGCCTGACAGTCACATTCACACTGATGGTCCATTAGGGGACTTTTTTTCTGTTAGTTGAGAATGACATCAATATTCATGACTGCTGACTCTCATTCACATACAGCCTTTCCAATATAATGTTTTAGGAGAATGAATGATCAGAATTATTTTCAGTCCACCAGGTCCCTTTTAGTGTGTGCCAGGTGTGTGTCTTCATATTATAGTAGTGGTTTAGATAATAATACGATTGTCATGAGACTTTTATATGCTTTCAAGAAACTGCAAAATGCACAAATATCAGAGCATGTCAAACCTTCACCAGGACACAAAAACAGCTTAACTTTAAACTTTAAATACACCAATCAGAAACTGATCAGAGGCTCATGACATGTCAGTAACTGAAAGCGTACATCATGTAAACAGCAGTCAGTGAGAGAAAATAAATATTCAAAGATGGAAAATGTGTAAACTGGAGTGATCAGGAGATGTTAGATGACATTATTTGTTTTTTTTTTATTCTTTAGTACTTTTGTCTTTGTTTTCTTGAAACTAATGTCATACACGGCGACATTTTAAATAACTGACAACATGAGGAGAGTTCATTCAGTTCATTACCATTATGATTGTGTTATGATAACTCCTATGCCTCATGTCTTTTGAAGCACTGCACACTTGAGCACAGCATTTTTAGACTCTGTGTCAAGTTAAAAAGAACCTCTACACACAGCACCAGTCATCAGCGTCAGCTCCAAAGCAGTAGAACAAGAAGAACTCAGAGCAAGTGTTGAAAGTTGAATACCATTGGGCTTTATGATGCACTTTATTCAATTCTGCATTGAGTGAATAAACCACATGTATGCAAATAAGAGCGTTAAACAGGGGTTTAGGATATACAGTTAATGAATCATCTGTTCATGAATACTCTGGATTGTTAACTACAGGTATAGTATGACCAGTGTGAACATAATTACTGATAAACCATAATTCCTGTTATCCAGGGTTTAGTATCACCCAGGGTTAACATGTTCAAGTATGAAAGTAGGAAGCTCTAATATTAAAAAAACTGTCTGTCTGTCTGTTGTTATTGTTGAGTTGACAAGTATTTACCTCAGGGTTTCCAGTTTACAGTTTGGCCTCTTCAGTCCATCAGAGAGAAGCTTCACTCCTGAATCCTGCAGGTCATTGTTACTCAGGTCCAGCTCTCTCAGGACACAGTTTGAGAATTGTAGAGCTAAAGACAAACTCTCACAGGAATGAACAGTGAGATTACAGCCCTGTAGCCTGTGTAGAGGACAAAAACAATATATATGTGTTCATCTGGTGTGTTTAATAGGTTGGAGCACATATGACTGTAGTGACTGGGGTATCTTCACCAATTAGTGAGCACATCTTGTGATTTTAGCTTTAAATAGAATTTATATCTATAAAACACAATTAAATTGCTTCCTTCAGATGTTCCAATAGCCCAACTCTTTATTAAACACGTAACAGTGCAAGACAGTTATTTAAATTTTTTTTTTTTTGCGAACAGACTAATAACAATAATTTTTGCAGCATCTTTAAAAGTTGCATCTCAAAGCTTTACAAAATAAAGTATAACAGATGCATGTCATAGAAATATAAAACATACATAAATCTATTTATTGTTGTTTGCTGTTTGTATGTTTTTGTTTCTAAAGGTTCCTCCACACCAGTGATAAGCACTGCCTCCCTTGTAATCTTGCCTGCAGCTCCTCAGCCTTATCCAGCCATGTCCACCATTTCAGTTCTCTCTAGTACAGCAGTTTCAATGTTCTCTAGTACATCAAATTTAGAGTTATCAAGCACAGCAGTTTCCACTCTCTACAATCTTGTCGCTTCAACACCTGTCATGGCTGCTAACGCCAAATACCTTCCCAAGATGTCTGCATGCCAAGAGTCACTTTACAAGATAGCTGCCATGCCCCTAGCTGTTATTGTACTGTTATTTATGCTCAAACTTCAATGCAAAGGGAGACATTGGCTTTTACAGAGTTAGCTTAGCAAAGCCTACAGCGAACAAAGTTTGGGGACTACTAAATATCCAGGCATTCACATTCACAATAATCCGGGCCAGTGAGAGGTTCAGGTTATGTACATCAGGGGTGTCCAAACTTTTTGCAAAGAGGGCCAAATTTGATAAAGTGAAGATGCCCGGGGGCCAATAGTTCCTTCTGACATTTTTTTTCACCACAAAAGTTTCATGAAAATACACACTGTTATAAAACTATTTTCATTGTCACAATTACCTTTATTTTTCAAATGGCAATATAACCAAATATAAGACACTCAGACATGAACAACTGTAAACACACAATTATGCCTTTCTTTCATATCTGGAGAGTCAGATACAATTGAACAAACTGTATAGAATACCTTACATTTCTATGAGTTTGATATCTATCTTTGCCTCATGAACATTTTAAACAGGAGTTATAAGTAATGCAAAGTGCTCTGTTATCATTAAAGTTTAAAACAAGTGAATTTTGCTCTTGCCTTCTAAAAGGTCTTTCATGAAGCCAAAGTTTGCATAACAACTACAGGAAGATTATATATGGCGGCAAATCAATGGCAAAATTAATCGAGTGCAGCTGTGATGTTTAAACAGAAAGTGAATCGCGAACAAATTACAGTCCTAAGCGCGAGATCTTCACGCGCGCGCTGAACTGATCCACCTCGAGGAAACGGGCCTCGCGCGCACATCATCATCTGTGCGCATGATGTACGCTCTCGCGACTGAGGTCATGCCTGCACCGCGCGCGCGATCAGTTCTCTCCGCTCGCTCGCTGGCTCTTCTCTGCTTGCGCCAAACTGTTTCGATTTTTGTCTTGGGGCGGGCCTTGGTTTACTTGTTATCTCTAATGCTATTGGTTACTCTCCCTTGGTTTATTTATTCTAACAGAGCTAGCGAGCCATAAATAACACATTATGAGATGGAATCTGCGGGCCGTATGAAATCTGACTGCGGGCCGTGATTGGCCCGCGGGCCGGACTTTGGACATGCCTGATGTACATTCACCACGCACACACCTCGCTCAGCAAAGTGGCGTGGCCAGAGGTGCTGTATTGCCATAATATAGCAGAGAAAGCTAAAATGTTGTCTAAACACTGCTATTTCCACAGAGCTTGTTCTGTTTCTGTATTTGGGCTTCCAAATGACATGACAAGAAAAAAGTGCTTACAATTTAATTTTAATTAAGTTCCAGAGAATTATTAAAAATATATAGCTAGCATTTGACAAAGGAGAACTTCCAGAATCTCTCCCAGTTCAGTGCTGGATTTAGCTAAAACTCCGTAAAGAAGGAGCAGATCCAACCATAATAGACGAAGCTGTGGATTGTGAGCCACAACCTGTAAGTGTTTTTATTTGCTAAAATTGATCTATTACATGCACAGTTTTTAACGTTAAGGGTATGTTGGAGCGAGGACGTAAACAAGGATGTAAACAATGGAAAATGCTGTTTGGCACTGCTAACAATTTAGCTAAAAATTCATATTTATCCGTCAAACCCCTGTAAACATACAATCTTCACCAGCATTCCAGTGGCTCTCTATGCAGACCCTTTCCCTCACTCGCAAAAGATATGTGAATGTTTCATATTACTTACACAGGCTTATTCCGAAAATATGTGAAAGACACTTGTCAGATGATAGTTTAGAGCATGTGTGACGTTCAGCTGTGTTATCTGTGTAATTTTCTGTCTGATTCAGATTAAAAAGGTACGGCTAACAGCTACTCTGATTAACAGTGTTTACACAGTGCAAAAGCATGTGCATGTTTATTACCATGTTATTTTGTAACATTTAATATTAGCAAAAGTCTATTTCTTAGATGAAAGAAGGACTTTGACTTACAGAGCTCTTTTGGAGGTTTTGATGACTGCTGATAGTCTGATGAGACATTTGTCAGATTTCTGGAATTTCTGAAGCTCAAACTCCTCCAGCTCCTCCTCTGAGGTCAACAACACAAAGACCAGAGCAGACCACTGGGCAGGTGAAAGGTCAGCAGATGACAAACGTCCTCCACTAAGGTGAGACTGAATCTCTGTCAGCAGAGTTTGATCGTTCAGTTCATTCAGACAGTAGAACAGATTGATGGATCTCTCTGGAGACAGATTTCCTTCAAGTTTCTGCTTGATATAAGCAATTATTTCCTCTTTGCTCTGGTCACTGTCATCCTGCTGTGTCAACAGGCCTCGTAAGAGTCGTCGATTGGACTGGAGTGACAGACCGAGAAGGAAGCGAAGGTAAAGGTCCAGGTGTCCATTGTGACTTTCCAGAGCCTTGTCCACTGCAGTCTTCAGCAAATCAATCATGTCTTTATTTTTGGTTTTCTGTCTAAAAATAGATCCATGCTTCTTGTTGATGTCTAGAAGCAGATGTTGATAAAGGGCTGCAATGAACTCCTGAATGCTCAAGTGAAGAAAGCAGTACATGGTACCAAGAATGATTCCCGTCTCCTCCTTAAAGATCTGGGTACACATGCCTGAGTACACCGATGCCTTATAGACGTCAATGCCACAGTTTTTTAGATCACTCTCATAGAAGATCACATTATTTCTTTCTAGCTGCTGGAAGGCCAGTTTCCCCAGTGAAAGGATGAGGTTTGGATCCCAGAGAACATCTGGTGTGTTTTCTCCATCATACTTTCTTCTGCTCTGCTGGATCTGAAAGCGGAGAAAGTGTGTGTACATCTGTGTCAGAGTCCTGGGAGATTCCAGCAGTGTTTCAGCATTAGCCCTGTGTTTCAGTTCAGTATTTCTGTTCTCCTTCAGAATGTTCTGGAGAACAGTGGCTGAAATCCAGCAGAAGACTGGGATGTGGCACATAATAAAGAGACTCTTTGACTGTTTGATGTGATCAATGATTTCTCTGGCCTGATTCTGATCTGTGAGTCTCTTTCTGAAGTACTCCTCCTTTTGGCCATCATTGAATCCTCGTATCTCTGTCAGCCGGTCGATACAGTCAGCAGGAATCTTACTGGCAGCTGCTGGTCTGCTGGTGATCCAGATGAGAGCAAAAGGAAGCAGATTTCCCTTGATGAGGTTCGTCAGGAGAACATCCAGAGAGACTTCTGACGATACATAACGACACGTCTCATTACCAGCAAAGTTCAGAGGAAGACGACATTCATCCAATCCATCAAGGATGAACAGGACTTTAAATCGTGTGCTTCTTGTAAGGTTCAGTCCTTCAGTCTCTGGGAAAAACTGAGTTATGAGGTCTTTCAAACTTTGTTTTTTTTTCTCCTTTAGGTTCATCTCTCTGAATGGAAGAGGAAATACGAAGCTGATGTCTTGATTTTCTTTTCCTTCAGCCCAATCCAGAACAAACTTTTGCACAGAGACTGATTTCCCGATGCCAGCAACTCCTGTTGTCAGGACAGTTCTGATCTGCTTGTCTTGTTCAGGTGCTTCAAACAAATGTTTGCATTCAACCTGTATCTCTAGTGACTGATGACGTCTGGAAGCAGCTTCAATCTGTCTGATCTCATGTTCAGTGTTGACCTGTTCACTCGCACCCTGAGTGATATAGAGATCTGTGTAGATGTTATTCAGAAGTGTGGAGTCTCCTTGCTGAGCAATTCCTTCAAACACACTTTGATATTTCTTCTTCAGGCTACATTTAAGCTGATTAATGAACAAGAGCTCATCTAAACACAAGAGCAAAGAAATAGATTTAGTCTTGACACAGTTTTAGTCTTGACTTTTCCAGCTATATATGTACGTGTCAGTCTGACTGATGGCCATGAGTCTCTTACCCTCAAGAGTATCAGCAGCTTCATCTTGTTTCATCTCTCTGAGGAAGAAGAGTGTGAGATCAAGAGCTGCTTCAGTGATTCTGCTTCTGTTCTCATTAAAGTCCTTTACAAACTCTTGTCTGTTTTCTTCTTGTAAGATTTTCTTAAACTTCTCCAGTTCATTCTTCAGAAATCTGATCATTTTACTCTCAAGAGTCTATGATTGAAGAATAGAGAAGATCTTTATTTAACCAAAAAATCCATTTGCATATAGTTGTACATCCACAAACTGCTCAATAATTAAAATCAAATTATACTAAGATGCTTGATAATGCTTGATTCTGATTAGCTGATGAACAGTCAAATGTTATTTTCAGATAAACACACAGCTAATGTAGATCCAGGCAGGTTTTTGAACACATTACAGCTCCATACCACCACACTGATTGATTTCAGATATTTCACAGCTACAGTCAAAAATCAAAACCCAACAGAAGAAGGGTTCACACTTTATTTTGATGGTCCGTTTGTTGAATTTAAGTTACATTGCAACTAATTAATAAGTATAATTAATTAGTACTATAAGTAGACTGTTAGGTTGGGATTAGGGTTGGGGTTAGGGGTGGGGTTAGTGTAAGCTGACATGTTCTTGCAAAGTTTTTTATAGTAAGTAAAATGTCTGTTGAATGTCAGTATCAACAGATATTAAGTAGACAGTCTACTAATACTCAAATAGACCATCGAAATAAATTGTTAGCGAAGAAGACTTTTAAGAAATTGTTTAAGAAACTAAGAAGCAGTTTGAGGACAAATACAGGACGAATGTCTGACTACTATAAATCTGAACAGTGGCTTAAGCTGCGGGAACCATAGTCTAATAAACATCTAAACAAAGACAAGCATGGCTAAAAAGAAGGCCAAGGGCTTTCAGATTTGAATTGTAAATAATTTATTTTCATGTGTGTGCATTCATAATGACAACAAAAATGTTTTTCTAAAATTAGTAAGCTTATTTTAGTGGTGCTTAGTCTTTCTGACTCATGTAAACATGACCATCACACACACACACCAGTTGAATCTCTTTGAATATTTGCCTCACAGATATACCTTTATAAAACCTAACCTTTCCACTTTTAAAAGAGTCAACTTTTACTGAAAACAATTGTGTGCTTTAGTAATCCATATGGAGAGAACACAATGCAGAATTCTCAGTTTGAGCTCATTGGCCCGCTAATCAGTTGATTTTACTGAAAAATCACCCCAAATGTTCTCGTTTGTTTGAACTCCATTTCTGCTGGTTTGTGGTTTTAGCTTTTTCAATATTACACACTGAATTATGAGCGATCAGTGATGGCATCATTAGTGGCAGAGCTATTTAGCATCTGTCTGCCGCAGCACCCACCTTGAGACTTTAAGTTTCATTTAATAAGTGTGGTGCTGCGCTTCTCATGTGTGTTCAGTGTTCAGCTGGTCTC
The DNA here is from genome assembly GCA_903798035.1 of Danio albolineatus. Classification (NCBI taxonomy): domain Eukaryota; kingdom Metazoa; phylum Chordata; class Actinopteri; order Cypriniformes; family Danionidae; genus Danio; species Danio albolineatus. Next base: position 10,083 of record CAIGQQ010026543.1, on the reverse strand, counting down.
AAGTTTGACAAGGCCATTATGAGTGAGTCTGACTGAGCACAATTTAAACTTTCACTTGAACAAACAAAATTAATTTAAATATCATTTTAACAACAAAAAGTCATTTTGTTGGTGATGTCACTTTTTAATCAAATGTCCATTTTTTTAAATATCAGATGCAGCACAAATGAAACATTCACAGGCACAAACCAAATCACACATAGCAAATACAAGAAACACTATTTGGGCTGAATCTGGAGCACTTGTAGGGGCTGAGAGACCTCAAACTGAGAGAACCACAAACAAGTTTCTTTTCTTTTTGCAGCACAAACAATTAAGACGATTTTTTTGCAGAGGTTTTTAGATGGGACTGGGGGTCAACTTCAGCTTCACACGTTACTCTCAAGTCTTGTGAACACATATTCTGTGTGTGCTTTATGGAGTTATTTCAGTGACTTTAATGAATGAAAATAAGTTTTTCTCACCTGGAAGATCCACAGGAGATTGTCAGTGAAACTCTTGTGGCTCCTGTGAGTCTCGTCTCCTGAATCTGGTAACTCATATTCAACACTGTTAACAAATAAAACTACTGTAATAATACATATTTTAGAGGCAAACAGATAGAAGTGGGTAGTAATGAGTTACATTTACTTCGTTCCATTTACTTGAGTAAAATTGTTGGGTAATGTGTACTTTTTGATTAAATAAAAAAATGTGTACACTTACTCAAGTAAATTATTAGAAAAAAATCATTACTCTTACTCTCACTGTCAAATGATAATAAATATGATTTATATGACTTGTTTGCAAATATCGCGAGGCACCACATTGGGGAGGTTGTGTCGCGAAAGGTTGCTATAGAGACGCGTCTCCCGCTTTCAGTTCGAGCGCGCGCGCCTGTGTTGGAATGATGGCTGAAGTCGAGAAAGACGTGCGAGTTTATACTGTGGTCACGCCACGGCCATCTGGGGCCATCTGCGGTACCGAGAAGGAGAGTCACACTCACTGTGCAGTGAGTTTGCCTGACCAGGTTACCCGCGGCCTCAAGCTCAATCTAAGTTTTCACTTCAAGATGTCAACAAGAATTATAATCTTGATAATGCGAGTCATGCTGTACATCGAACTGACATTGCAACCAGTACAGCTGCTCCCTATACGCAGAGTACGCAGGCTGCGTAGGGCCTCAACTCTGGAGGGGGGCACCATCTTGGTTGTTAAAAAAAAAAATTAACATTTAATAATGTTAACATAAGCTGAGTGTAAATAAAATGTATATTGACAATATGTTGTTAAATACATAAAAAAAAAAAAACATTTTATGACGAACGCAAAAACAAACATGTGACCTAATTTTTTGTTCCGTCTACGCGCTTAGTTGCGGTCTACTCTGTCCACTTATCTTTGCGGCTGCTAGCAGCATTTAATTATAATTGATGCAAGTTGCAGCTCTATGCCCGGGAAAAGACAACAGCAGTCTGGAGCCGAGAAGAGGGAAAAAGCAGATATACCCCAGGCATCACTTTTAGGTAACTTACGTCCAAGAATCTGGAAAACATATTTTTGATTGTTCAAGTAAATAAGTGAGGCTAACGTTTAAACTTCTTCACAACTGCACAAAATCTGCTTCATTTGTTGTTGTTTTACGTTCAGTTTCTTGCTTTGCGGCTGTGCATTGTGTTTTAAACTATGACAGGACATATTTTATGACTTTTCACGTTTGCCCCTCTGCCCCGTGCTGCTGATAATTACACAAACTCAACTATTTTATAACTTGTGCAATACTTTACCATTCTGTTTGCACACCAGCTACATACACAACATGCACTGCACAATTATTCCATTGTATGTATTATTTAATATTATATAGTTATTATATTATATAATTATATATTATATCATTCTTTGCAGTTGTTTATTGTTTTGTCTATTTCTAGACATGTCTTATTGCTGCTGTTGTTGCTTGCATCACTGCAATGACAATAAAGTCTGTTTGGTCTTTACATCGGTGGATTGGTGTGTTTTAGGCGGGTTTTTCATTTTTGTACAACACAATATGAAATAACAAAACGGACTCATTCTGTGATTTCTGAAAGATCAAATGAGTCAAATCACTGTAAGCCAGATGCCAGAAACCATTTTTGTTGTATGAATTCATTAATGATTTTTTTTTTCTGAATCTTTAAGTTTTTGTTTTAAAATTACACTAATTTTAATACACTTTCTAATTCTTAAAAACCGCAAATGTCTTTGATTTATACTGACAGCAAGTGTCAGCTTTTGACACCATAGATTATAGTGCAAGTTAAATCCACATGTTGGTTGTAGTTTAGACACATTATGAAGAAGAGTACTGAACTAGCTCATTGTTTTAATGGTGTGTCATGAGTTTTTCTTTAAATGACTGAGTTTTTCTTTAAATGACCAGCCCTGCTCCAGATGCACCAACAGCTGCACAGGTACAGACGCAGGATGCAGCACTGAGGACCGTCCATCTCTACAGGTACAGAGAGGGTTTTATTCCTTACCTTTTGTAAATGTTTGAAATTGGGAATGCTTCTGCAGAAGACATGTCAGTGTTGTTTTGATGTAGACTTTTATTTTGTAATGTTAATATTTGAATGTTTAAGGATAATTTTGAGTGTTTATATGCATATTTATGTATATAAATAAATAAATAAATAAATAAATACACGTTTAAATACATATGTTTGTGTGTTTTTGTTTCTCTGTGGGGGTACCACAGAAAAATTTCGCATAGGGCACCCTTTTGGCCAGCAGCGGACCTGGTTGCAACTCATACATGAACTACAGCTCCTACCTGAAAAAACACAGCGGTAAGTGTCAAAATGATCCCCATTTGAACCTTATTAACGGTATGGGATGGGATAACTAAAGAAACTGCAGTTTAATGGAATGACTTATTAACCAATGGCATGCACAAATAAGTCATTCACACTGTTAAGCATTAAAATATAACATTTAAAAATTTTTAACATTAAAGTTGTTTATATACTGTACACACACATATATATATATATATATATATATATATATATATAT
>CAIGQQ010026539.1:0-13368 GCA_903798035.1 Danio albolineatus | reverse complement strand
AGTAGCCGTGTTTGACAGGGTGTTTAACGCATTACAACGTGCCAGACACGAATTAATGGAATCTTCAAGTGGTACTACAAATCTTTTGACTGTGACGAGAACACTCTTCAGGAGGCGCAGAAATCAAGTTCAAGGTAAGCCTAAGTAATTTAAGTAGGTAAAGTAAGTAGATTGTTTTAAAAGTGCATGTACGTTGCTTGAAAAGGGGCAGATTTTGATGAGATTTTGATTTCCCTCATTTTACCTGTTTCAAAACGGGATAACCCTCACATAAAGGTAATGTATAAGCATTGCACACAGTACTAGAGATAGGACTAACTAATTTTTTCAAACCCTCGGAACATTTGAACACACAATGTTTGATTGAGGTTTTATCTTAAGGAAATTTCGTGATTAATTGTAATGCCCATAGACAATACACCCAGACAGCACACATACATTGGGCCGACGTCGTGCCGACTTTCAAAATTCCATCGGAGCGATGTCGCTCACATCGGCATATGATCGGAAATGCTGTCCGGCCGATGTTGGGACGACGCGACCAGAAATACCGGCCGCTCCGCGGGGGCGCGGTTCACCGGCGCTTTGCTCATACTGGTGGACCACCAGCTGCAGCTGCTGCTGGTTTATAATGAAAAACACACACCACTCTCAATAACAGTTGAAAATTTATTAATGTTTACACAAACATACAAACAGATTAACATACTTTTATCACACATAACCATGCTTTACTACGTTTAAAACAAAAATCAACCAGTTTTACTATATCCATGGCTGAACTACTATTGCAATAAAGATGTAAAAATACAAAAATCCATTACAGCATTTACATTAAAACCATATTAATATTTACAAGTGCTTTTAAATATGTACACTCATGGTGGCTACAATTTTACTTTAGTAAAACACAAATAACTTGTGTAAGCATATTTCACAATGCTTATAATTTATTAAATAGTGTTAAAGGAAATGCATGTTTTGCAAGATTATAATTTAAAAATATAAGATAACTATATAATAAGATAATAATATAAAAACTATACAATATATATAATAATATAAAATAACAATATTCTCAGAGATACCCAGTTCATTTTTCAAGAAACCTCCGTTGAAGTCAAAATTATTAGCCCCTGTTTATTTTTTCCCCCAATTTCTGTTTAACAAAGAGATTTTTTTCAAACATTTCAAACATAATAGTTTTAATAACTCATCTTTAATAACTGATTTATTTTATTTTTGCCATGATGACAGTAAATAATATTTTGCTAGATATTTTTCAAAACACTTCTATACAGCTTAAAGTGACATTTAAACTATAGGTTAATTAGGTTAACTAGGCAGGTTAGGGTATTTAGGCAAGTTATTGTATAATGATGGTTTGTTCTGTAGACTATTGAAAAAAAGGGGCTAATAATTTTGACCTTAAAATGGTTCCTAAAAAATTTAAATAATGCTTTCATTCTAGCCGAAATAAAACAAATAAGACTTTCTCCAGAAGAAAAAAGGGTCACACTTTATTTTGATGGTCCGTTTGTTGAATTTAAGGTACATTGCAACTAATTCTCATTAGATTATAAGTAGACTGTTAGGTTGGGGTTAGGGGAAGGGTTAGTGTACTTGCAAAGTTTCTTATAGTCAGTTAAATGTCTGTTGAATGTCAGTATCAACAGATATTAAGTAGACAGCTTACTAATACTTAAATGGGCCATCAAAATAAAGCATTACTGAAAAAATATTGACAGACATACTGTGAAAATTGTGAAAAACCTGTCATTTAATTTTGTTTAATCTTGTGGAATGTTGCTTACACATAAAAGGGGATATATAGGTGGAATTATAAGTGTGTCGCCATCATCTAAACTGTTCTTGTATGTTGTCATCATCTTTAGTCTTCACAAGTGAGGCTGGACCCAAACCAGGACTGCAGTAGCCAAATCTAAACCTTGGAGTGGGAGTGGGAACCCTAAAATAAAGCAAGAATCCAAAAGGACAAAGATTAGCATTGCAGCAGTTCATATCTCAGACAAAAATTATTTGTTTCATGACATATAGCTGGAGTATGTGTTATGTAAATGCCTAGCTAAAATGGGTAATTTAATTTAAACCTAAAGAGCGTGCCTAAGCACTAATTTTCAGAAAAGCCATTTGAAAGTTAAATTCCCTGTGAAATCATAATGAACGTTTTTTGGTTTTTAGAATTATTGTGTTAGTTAAGGGATGTCCAAGCTCGGTCCTGGAGGGCCAGTGTCCTGCAAAGTTTAGTTCCAACCCCAATCAGGCACACCTGGGCTAGCTAATCAAGATCCTACTAGGCTTTTTAGAAACATCCTTGCAGGTGTGTTGAGGCAAGTTGGAGCTAAAATCTGTGGGACACTGGCCCTCCATGACTGAGTTTGGATACCCGTTTTAGTACATAAATGTGTATCTAAACAAATGTCTGACCTTCAGATACCCCATTATATGCAAATTTAACAAGGTTTAGCCAGTATAAACACTAAAGTCTTATATGCTGTACACCACATTTAATACATCACAGCTTTATTTTGCTGCAAAAAACTTTTTTCAGCAAACGACTTCTACTATATGTAGGCTATATAGAAGGATATATGAAGAAATAACTTATGGGATTTTTAAATAGAAAAAAAATCACTTTAATCCTTGTAGTGATTTTAACATTAACTTTCTCTTTAATATTGCAAAAATGACTAAAAACGATTTGATCTAGCAGACAGGGTAACTTTAAACAAATCAATTGAAAGAATGAGCTAACATAAAGGACAGATTTTTGTGAGCGTATGAAATTTCAAAAATGTATAGCCTATATACATGTAACAAATGAAAAAAAGATATTCTTAATAATGCTTTAAGGATTTAATGATATTTAACGTATCTGGATAGCCATTTACCGGAGATGCATTATAGATTCAACTCTCTAATTAAATGCACCTGGTCCAGTTAATCAAGTCTTTAAATGACGTATTGGACCATGGTTGGTCAACGCTCAGTGAGAATACTTTTAACACAAATTATTGTTGTGCTAAAAAAAAAAATTGTCTGATTGTTATCAATCATCAAAGAGCAAACCTTTTTATTTTAAATAAGTACTATGCTTTTAAAAATAAACTTCATACATCAAGAATCCTTAGCAGTAGCTGAGATAATAGGATAGAAATGTACAATTTAATGACACAACACACCCCAAATTAAGCAGGCTCAAATGGTTAATTTACCCAAATGACAACTGATGCTCGTTATACGAATATTAACTGTTAAGGAATCAGACTAATATAAAATTCTCTTTTAGTAAAAAAAAAATAAAATAAAAATTTACGTTTTTGTCTGACACATTAAATGTTGCATTTTTAAATATTGATTCATTTTAAGATGTGCAAACAACAGCATACAGAATTAACAACAGAACCTGGATACAGTGCATCCATAAAGTATTCATAGAGCTTCACTTTTTCCACATTTTTATGTTACAGCCTTATTCCAATATAGATTAAAATCATTAATTTCCTCACATTCTAAGCCCATAATACCCCATATTGACAATGGGGAAAAAATGTTTTTGAAATGGTTGCAAATTTATTTAGGGCTTTAGTCAGGGAGGTGATCAATAACTCGATAATCACTCTGTCTGAGCTCCAGCGTTCTTCTGTGGAGAGAGGAGAAACTTACAGAAGGTCAACCATCTGTGCAGCAATCCACCATTCAGCCACTGACTAGTAAAGGGCATATAGCAGCTTGCCTTGAATCTGCCAAAAGTCATCTGAAGGACTCTTAGACCATAAGAAACTAAATTCTCTGGTCTGATGAGACTAAAATTGAACTCTTTGGAGTGAATGCCAGGCATTACGTTTGGAGAAAACTAGACACCGCTCATCACCAGGCTAATATGGTGGTGGAAGCATCATGCTGTGAATGTTTTTCAGCAACAGGATCTGAAAGACTGGTCAGGATAGAGGGAAAGACGAATGCAGCAATGCACAGAGACATCCTGAATGAAGACCTGCTTCAGAGTGCTCTTGACCTCAGACTGGGGCGACGGTTCATCTTCCAGCAGGACAATGACCCAAAGCACACCAGCAAAATATCAATGGAGAGGTTCACAACAACTCAGTAAATGTCCTTGAGTGGCCCAGCAACAGTCCAGACCTAAATCCTATTGAACATCTCTGGAGAGATCTGAAAATAGCTGATGTATTTGTGATTCTTCAGGTTTTTTAAATACATTTGCAACCATTTCAAAAACTCTTTTTTTCCACATTGTCATTATGGGGGATTGTGTGTAGAATGTTGTAGAAATAAATGGATTTAATTTACTTCAATTTTGGAATATAGGTCAACTAAATAAAATGGATAAAGTAATAAAGACTGCAATGAATATTTTCACTTAAATTTAGATTAAGCTACAAAACGAAAACTCTGACTGAACACTTTTTATTAACTGGCTACACATGGGCAAGTATAAGATTCTGATGGTATGATAACCTTGGATAAAAATACCAGTTTCACGATATTGCGATTACTGCTCTAAAATATGTTCTTTTAAATCTCTGGGTAAAAAAACAGCTAGTTTTTTTCCCCCCATTGAACAGGATACGTTTTATTTTAAGAAACATTTCAAATATTTTGGAACAGTAAACATGCCAGGCTAAATAACAATTTAATTAAATAGTACTATCTTCATTAGTTTCGAAAACACAGATTTCTTGTAAAGGCGTAAGTATACGCAATTTGCTTTTTAGATATTTACTGAATCGTGAGCTGACCATTAGCTTTTGATGCGGAGGGTCATTTGCTGCTGTTGATAATTGTCACATCCCAGGATCGTTCCTGCTGCTCCAATTACCATTCTCCCTCACCATCTCGTTCCCTCAGCTCCAATCATTGCTCTCCTTCACCAGCCACCTCATCACACATGAGCACTCTCACCTGAATTCTGATTAAACTCACCTGCACCAGCAATCACCACGTCTTGTATAGACTCCCCGCTTTCAGTCAGTCCTCTGCTGGAATCGAAGTCAGATGGTTCACCTCACCTCCCCTGCTCACCTTCCTCCGTGGATGTTTCCCTTCTCCTGTGGACGTTTCTCCTGCTGTGATTAGGGCAAGTGACTTTGTACTCTGATGGTTGCATGAAGATCCTTGTCTACATTGTGAACAACACTCTAGTCTGCTCTCCATCCAAGAATACCCCTTACCTGCTTCTTCTGTTGAACTATCTACTGTGTCTTTAAATAAATTGATGAAAAGAGATACCCATCCTTGTCTTCATTGTGTGACCGTGACAGGATTCCAGACCCAACAATAAACAAATGCCGCAATGGAAGCTATCACAGCGCTATCCGGAAGCTCATCGTTCGCTGGAATGACGCATTCCATGTATCAACTGCTGCCTTCTGCTCCGATGAACGCTGCTACCACTTCGGGGGTCATAACCAGTACGCCTTTGGCTCGCCCCACGAGCTACTTAGGCGATCCAAACCTGCTATGGCTTTCTGCTGCAATGTACAAGTACATAGAGGCTAATGCTAACCAGTTTCCCAATGAGTTTTACAAAGTTGCTTTCATAATCTCCCTTCTCACAGGACGAGCTCTACAGTGGGTGGAAGTGCTCTGAAGTGCAAGCAGTCCCATGACGGCTACCTACCAGTCTTTCCTGAGTCTCATTAGAGATGTTCACTGATTTATTTAATCATCTCCTCCGCCCTCCGATCCATAGGCTCCACATTGGCTCTCTCCTCCGTTGACCATCAGCCCACCAGCTCCACCAGGCTCCCTCATCCCTCCTTCTCCGCTTTGGTCAGTTGTCACCCTGCCTCCATCTCTGGACTCCGCTCCTCCGTCTGCGCCTCACCTCTCCATCCTGCCAGCTCCGTTGAGCTCCCCCTTCCCTCCAGCTACGCCTCGGTTCTCTGTCGCTCTGTCTCTGCTGCAAGTTTCCGGACCAGTGTCGTCGCTTCAGTTGGGGGAGCAGTCCGCCCCACCTCAGCCCTCCGGAACCTCGACGTCACCTTTACCCTACGGCGCTCCATCAGCATCGCCTCCCTCTGTCGGACCCCAGAAGTCGGTGGCCACCCCTCCTCCATGGCTCCTCTCTCTATCAACTCCACCCTGGGCTGTCCACTTGGCTGCGTCCTGGGTCATTCTGTTCTTGTGCCATCTCCCCGTCGACAGTCTTGAGTGCCAGGAGTCACCGGTGGAGGGGCGGGTACTGTCACATCCCCGCTCGTTTCTGCTGCTCCAATTACCATTCTCCCACACCATCTTATTCCCTCAGCTCCAATCATCGCTCTCCTACCAGCCACCTCATCACACACAAGCACTCTGACCTGAATTCTGATTACACTCACCTGCACCAGCAATCACCACGCCCTGTATAGACTCCCCGCTTCCAGTCAGTCCTCTGCTGGAATCGAAGTCAGATGGTTCAAGTCACCTTTTTCCTTGCCGGCCTTCTTCCGTGGATGTTTCCCTTCTCCTGTGGACGTTTCTCCTATTGTGATAAGGGGAAGTGACTTTGTACTCTGATGGTTGCATGAAGATCCTTGTCTACATTGTGAACAACACTCTAGTCTGCTCTCCATCCAAGAATATCCCTTACCTGCTTTTTGTGTTGAACAATCCACTGTGTGGTTGAATAAATTGATGAAAAGAGATAACCATCCTTAAAACGTAAAAAAAAAAAAAACATATGAACTACGGATGGTCATATTGACCATTAAACCGTTGGGTTGCTTTTTTAATCAAAAGATAGTGAAGGGCGTTAGTAAGTTACCTTTTTTTTTTTGAGAATTATGCTTTTAATAAAGAACTTTATGTTCACCAGGTTTTTAGTTAGTCATTTATAAGTCAATATTGCCTATATGAATAATGATTTTAAAAAGTGAACGTAAAATTGCGATGTTAAATGCAATACTGTCAAAAATTTTAGGTGCACCAGTGCAAAAAGTTAGTCTAGAGCTGGTAATGCTGGTGTAGTTCTAGGTTAATTCAGTTCAGTTAAAACTGCATATGCGGCCGATCTTAAGTATAGGATTTAGTATATAACTAATCTGTCAGTGTTCTACAACTTAACATTTACTAGTCTGTATGTAACACACAATGTATATTATCACCTTGATACTTAAGCTTTCTTTAAAAATATTTTGTGTTCAACCGATTAATTAATTCTTTCATGAATTTTTTTCAGTGTAGGAGTATAGCTTACACTAGTGTATTTGTGTGGATCCCCCAATATAGCTGCGGCCACTCTCTGGCCACCCAAGTATAAAATTCTAGTCTAGCTACTGTGGACTACCTGTCTGTCCTGCTCCAGAGCCTTTTGTCTTCTGGATCCAGGAACACTGCTTGTTAGGGCTGTAACGATACACTAAACCCACGATTCTGTTCGTATCACGATTTTTGACCCACGATTCGATTCGTATCACGATTTTTTTTCGTGAGGGGTGAGAAATTATAATTTTTTTTTTAAACAATATTTTTTATCAAATAACATTTGAAAAATCTTTATAAACTGAACACCAAAGAACAAGATTAACCATGCAAATTATTAACTATATAAATAGCCAAATATAAAATAAATAAATAGCCAAAGCTTATAACACTTCTGTTTTTTTGTAACAAAATACTGTTGAAAAACAAACAGAACTAAACTCCATTGTGGAGATGATTCGAGCATGTTGAAAATTCTTTTTCAATCAAGTTCTCTTACATTTAAGAGATGTAAACTTTGCCTGACAAATGTGGCAGCATGGGGAGGAAACACAACTAATTTATACAAAGCGCACAAGAATGAGGCTGCCAAAATGGGCAATGCAGTAAAAAAAAAAATCGACCGCAGAAGTCAGACGAACAGGTGCAGCCATCAATTAGTGATGCCTTTAAGCGATGCACAAAATATAGGAGCGACAATGTAAGGTGGAACAAATGCACTGATGCAGTAACCAAGAATCTCTGTGAAAAAAATAGTGTCTTTCAATACTTTTTTTTTTCTTTCGGAGACCTCGTAACCACACCCGACAGCTATAATGAATTGTCCGGACGTACATATTTCTCCAAAACAGCTATTCTACGAGCCTACAAACGTATCCGTGGTGAGCTGCAACAGCCCAATTCCACCACAGTCGAGTATTTTTCACTTACAACAGATGTGGTCGAGTACAAAAATGACACTTTACATGTCGCTAACTTTCCATTTCATTGACACGGAATGGACACTGGCGTCAAAATGCCTCCAAACTAAACCTAGCTGTGCCCAACACAATTGAGAAGATGGAGAAAGCCCGCACGGACCGTGCCCTTTCTGCTGTGAACTATTAAATTCTTATTTTCCCCGGAGCGGAACAAATTTTCACCGCACAGTTGGACAGGCACAAACAAAAATATAATTCATACATTTTTCTTGGAAAAAAATATCTTTTTGAAATGAATTTCGTTAGCTATAATTTGTTTCTTAATTGTGATGTAGTTTTGCTTGGTCAGTTAACTACTAGATAAAAAAGAATAATGAATAACCTTTGCGGTGATGCGCTTCAAAACAAGCGCGCTATATGCTTCAGCGCCAAAACACAAGTTGTCGTGAGATTGTGTTGGTTTGGTAAATAAAATAGCCTAAATAAAATTTAAGTTAAATATATTTATAGTTTCAGAGAACCCCATATTAAAGTCGGGACATCTGGTGAACGCCCATCCCTCTCTGTGCAGCCACATTAACAGTGTGAGCAAAGCATCTTATATGCGGTAAAAAAAAAAAACGGCCGCTTCGACAGCATTGGCAATGTTTCGTTGTCTGTTGTCACGGGAACTTTTGATATGCTGATCTTCCAATCTATCACAGCCTCTTTACGTATTCTGTGTGTACTTTACGTATCATCTGTATGTTGGTTGTGTTGCCTGTCACTTAAAGCACTTACGGCATATTGTGTGGGTCTTGTCGATCACGCAATTGCCATCCTTTATCTCCACTGGGTAGCAGAAATGTTGCTATACTGCTGACTTATATGAAGAGGGAGGGTCCGCAATCTCTGGGTTAGTTGCCATGTTTCCTCACGTTCTTCTTCAACTAGCTCAACTTTTGCAGGAAGGCGTTACATGATTGAAAAGTTAGTCACAGGTGTGTCGCGATTCTTCCTTATCACATCGCGACACAGGATCGTGGATCTTAGTGTCGCGATTTCGGTTTCATATCGCGTATCGTTACAGCCCTACTGCTTGTATGTCTCACAACCAGGACAACAATCATCAGGATGACCTGAAAAATATCAGGTTGAAATCAGAAATCAGTTGAAATGTATTTTGTCTTGCCTAAGTGATACTGACACAAAAGGATTTATTTTTCACAAAGGATGTGCTGCTACCTATGAAACCTATGAATAATCTTTGGATCCTTGCTGTATGACTCAGAGATGGTTTGGACATTTGATTGTGTCTAAATGGTAATAAATACAAGTTACAAAAACATTGAAAGCAGGACCATTGATCTTGTAATTTATACAAATTGTTCAGTATTGAACAAGTCAGAAACCAAACTAGTCAAAGTTATTAATACTAATCTCTACTCAACTATGATTAGTTGTCTTGTTTCTGCTGCCCAGACTGTCTCTCCACCTGCTAATAAAAAAAGGAAAAAGTATGATACTTTTACATCAATGAAACTGCAAACATCTGAACTATACAGTGATAAACAGAGAGCATCTTTTCTATTAAGCAACTCACTGAATAATTTGTCACTGGTAGTACCTTAATACCAAACTTTTCGAGTTTGCCTTATAACTGTCCACACTTCGGCCCGGTAGCTTGTGGTAATACTGAAGACATTGATCAACTGGTCCAACTGAGATTGGAGTTAAACTGCAATCTGGCATATAATACTGCCATGAAAGAGAACTTTGGGTTAACAATTAACACAATATTTAAGACCGAAATGTATTTGCTAAGATTTTCCAACAACTAAAGGCCTATTATTATATATATATAATGTACAAAAAATGGTAGTATCGTTCCTTAAAGTTAAACTACATATTCTCGTTCCTCATCTCTTTACTGTTATATTATACTAATCATTATACTAATACAGTGGCAGAGAGTGCAAATGTGCAAATTATAAAACACAGGCAAAGCAGACAGCTTTGTCACTTTTTCTGTTATGGTCTGTGCTATTTGTGAGATTGTGTGTGTTGTCAAACTGATGAAGATTTTTTCTCAATTTACTTTGCATTTTTGTATTTGCGCACGTTTTATAACAGTGCAATTAAACCGTTGTTAAATTTAGAAGTATTTTTAACATGGATGGACATATAAATAAATATCTCAAAATGTTATGAAATATTTCCAGATAAATCAACTATAAATTGAAATGCATATTAATCTCTAGACTTACAGCTCCCTTATATTTTTAAAGAACAGCCCCTCTTTTGCTCATCACTGTCTGACAAGTGTCTGGCAATCAGTCAAAAGTATACTTACATATAAAGATGTTCATCAGCTGAACGGCACTTAGATTAGCCTTTGATCTCCTTTTTAGTTAATGTTGAAAACAAAAGCAAAAGAGCAAAAACACAAAACATGACTGAATACGTGTTGCATATCATGCCTGTACAAATCAATATGTATTAATTTAAGGCTTAAATGGACTAGTTTAAGGATGCGTTAAGGTGTAAGGGATGGGTCAACAGTGTAAATATGCATGTAATTTATAGCTATGATGTAAAGCTGAATTTTCAGCATCTTAGCTCCAAGGGCGTAAATTTCATTTAACAGTAGGGGGGGACAATGAATGTAAAATTTCTCATGAGCAATTTTTTGAGGGGGACACAAATAATACAGTCAAATTGTACTTATAAAGATATGTTGGCACAGTGGAAAAACTTTGATTCTATCATTATTATTGTAGCATGGACACTGCGTCATTATAGTTATTTTCAAAAGTATTTTTCAGGTTCAATGACAAAGCAGATTTTACTTCAAAATTATTTATTGCTTTATCTTGTTAACAGTCCAGCCATCAACAACATACAACATAATTTAAACATGACTGAAACTGTTATTGTGAAAAAGATATATATAAAAAATAAGTATTGTTTTGTAACAAAATCAATTATTTAAAGAATTACAGTATGTAAAATCTCTAAGGGGTTAATTTAACTTGCTTTATTTAACATTATGCCATGACAAGTCGTTACATTGACTTTGGCGTCTTAGTTGCAGCACACTGTGCAAAAAAACTATTGTAAACAAGCCTACGTTAACTAGACATGTAATGTTTTAATCGCTAATGTAGCACATTCATGGAAAATTACATCGGTAATCAGCATTTTTGATGCTACTAATTTATGAATGAGTCTGTATCAACTACATTAAAGAGAAATCGCTTTATTTACAGTGAATTAAACCATACGTACTGGAGTTAAACAGTGATTTAGCTGCAGAAGCACGGCACAGGTACACCTGGCTCGTCTCGTCTGTGTAGAGTGGGTGCGAACCGCGAAAGCAGGCAGTGGACCAAACCACTGTGAGGAAGGGGAGGGGGAACTTTATTTCTAAATGCACTTTTTTGCGTTTGTTTTTTCAACTTACAAAATTATTTTAGATATAGATACATATATTTTTCACGTTGGAGGGTGCAATTTTTATATATATATACATTTTTTGGAGGGGGGGACAACCCTCGGATGCAGGGGGACACGTCCCCCCTGTCCCCCCCGGGATTTACGCCCCTGCTTAGCTCAAATCTTCAGTGTCACTTGATCTTTTAGAAATCTTTCTAAGATGTTGATTTAGTGCTTGAGGTTGAACTAATATAATGGTAATTATCAATGCTGATTTGCTGCTAAAGAAACAACAACCACTAACTTGTTTCGATGTCAAAACTTTCCCAAATTAACTGCAACAAAGACAAGTAAAAGATGAATAATGATATAGACATGTAACATGCATAATGATATGCAATGAAACTTAATATGAAGTAATTCTCTGATTAAAGTTAACTTGTTTCCTGCATCTCTTAGAGCTCTTGTATCTTATTTTCTGTAGCAGGGGGTTCTTCTGTCACTCCTGAAACCACAGAACACTTTTTTAAATAAACATTTGTTTAAGATACCACGAAATATCAAAACATGTTTGAACTTTTTATTCATGCTCCTTGACAGTACAATGCCTATTTTAGACTAAATAAAGTAGAGTACTTTCAATAAAACATTGACAAAACCTCTCATAAACACATAAAGAAGAAATAAAAGGCAAACTTTAATAAACATGTTTAACAAGAGCTAAGGAAGTTAACGTAATGTTACCCCAACGCTAACGTTACCAGTGCTAAGATGCTAACGGACTTTTACGAAGACTCACCATTTATATAACATAAATATTCAACAGAATATACATCAATTACCAATAATAAAAGTGCGAGGAAGTTTTATGTAGTGTTTGCTTTGTTTTAGGGACTAAACTTACCTGAACACAGTGAAAACAGCAGTGTGACAGAAGTTTTGTTGACTCTTTCAGGGAACGTGCTATCTGGGCAGTAAATTTTAAGTAAATTACAGTTTTTTACAATTGCTTTGCTACAAATTTCAAATCTCTGATATCAATTTTCAAAACTCTAGATACAAAACTCTAAATAGTCATATATATGATACATGTACAGACAGTATGTGTGTGTGTTCATATACAGTCGTATCAGAATAAGTTTTATTGCCAAGTGTGCTTCACACACACAAGGAATTTGCTTTGGCTACAGAAGCTTCCAGTGTACACAAAGTGACAAGTGACAACACAGAATAAATATAAAAAAAGAAGATGATAGACATTAAACAGAGATGCAGTCAGTCCAACGATCTGGATGTTGAAATGTATGTACAGATTGTTATAAATATACAGGTTATAAGGTGCTGTGTACAAATGCGTAAGTATTGCATTGTATGTTGTTATAAAGTGCTGTGTACAAATGCGTAAGAAGTATTGCATTGTATATTGTTATAAGGTGCTGTGTACAAGTGCGTATGAGAGTATTGCACATTTATTGCACAATAGGAAAATGTTAACTGTTCATGAGCTATATTAACTGTTCATGAGGTAATATGGACACGTATATGAATTATAGGTACACTGAAAAAAATGATTCAATGCTGTTTCCTTGGGTTTACTCAATTTTTTTACGTTAAGTGGCTGTAAACAATTTATTTGGGCTGA
The DNA here is from genome assembly GCA_903798035.1 of Danio albolineatus. Lineage (NCBI taxonomy): Eukaryota > Metazoa > Chordata > Actinopteri > Cypriniformes > Danionidae > Danio > Danio albolineatus. The sequence continues at coordinate 165 of CAIGQQ010026539.1, read as the reverse complement.
ATTTAAACAAACAAATTACATTTAATAATGTTCAACTTAATTTGTTTGTTTAAATTCAGCCCAAATAAATTTTTTACATCCACCTAACGTAAAAACAATTAAGTAAATCCAAGGAAACAGCATTGAATCATTTTTTTCAGTGTAATATATTTGTAGGTAAAAGAT
>CAIGQQ010026538.1:0-11809 GCA_903798035.1 Danio albolineatus | reverse complement strand
AATAATAATAATAATAATAACAATAACAATAACAATAACAATAATAATAATAATAATAATAATAATAATAATAATAATCATTATTATTATTATTATTATAACAATAATAATAACAAAACAATAATAATTACAACAACAATAATAATAATAATAATAATGGCGCCACGGTGGCGTAGTGAGTAGCACGTTCGCCTCACAGCAAGAAGGTCGCTGGTTTGAGTCTCGGCTGGGTCAGTTGGCGTTTCTGTGTGGAGTCTGCATGTTCTCCCCGTGTTGGTGTGGGTTTCCTCCGGGTGCTCCGGTTTCCCCCACAGTCCAAACACATGCACTATAGGGGAACTGATGAACTAAACTGGCCCTAGTGTATGAGTGTGTGTGAATTGTGTTTCCCAGTACTGGGTTGCAACTGGAAGGGCATCCGCTGTGTAAAACATATGCTGGAATAGTTAGTGGTTCATTCCACCGTGGCGACTCCTGATGAATAAAGTACTAAGCTGAAGGAAAATGAATGAATAAATATCTACTAAAAGACAGGAGGTATTCACAAACGGAGCCTGGCAGCAGAGGCAGGAGCGCAGGACAGGATTATGAGGAGGAGCAGAGTCTCGCCGCAGGAGTTAATGTACACCGTTTGTCTTCTTGCGCTCGTTTACGCCTCATCTGTCCATCGCTGATCCTGATCCAGGTCAACAGCTCCACACGTCTGCATGAGTCCGCAGAAACACACGGATCACGACACCATACAGCACCACGGGCATTCACAGCTGACCTGTGACCAGCAGAACACACTCAAGCCGCCTTTCCACTGCACACGACAAACGACAAGCGACAGACCGGAAGTCATTCATTTCCAATGGAGAGTAGTCTGTGAGTTCCGATCATCTCCGGATGCGGAAAATTCGGATCCGATTTGAGCCACGGATCTGTTGAAATATTTGAACTCCTGCGCCTAGACTGTATGCGACTGGCCGACCGGAAGTGATGTATTTCAGTGTTGTCCAAGCAGGTCCGTGCGCGCAAGATGAGAAATAGTGTTTTTTCGTTATTTTTTGGAATCAGAAAAAGTGTGTTTTAAAAAGAAACATTTCTATTCATAAATTATTAATAAAAATATTATTATAGACATTTTTAGCGGCCTATGAGTTTCAGTATTCATTTATTCATTCATTTATTCAACCATGGTGAACACACGGATAAGGGCTTTTGCTCTTGCACTACTATTTCGGACACTGCGAGAATCCTTTATTTTAAACACTGCTAGAATCAGCGTCTCCCCCATGGTGCCCGACAACACTGAAAATACTGTGCCACTGCCACAAGGGGGCGTATTACGACAGTCGTGTCCAAATGTCGTGTGCAGTGGAAAGGCGGCTTCAGAGCACAACAGCCTTCATAATGAGTCTGAATGTTCTTTAGTGCAGTGGTTCTCAACTGGTTTGGCCACGGGACCCACATTTTTACATGGTCATCAAGCCACGACCCAAATTTTTAGGAACTGTAATATAATTTTAGGAATTATCATTAATTTGTATTTATTTGTTAACATACACAAGTAGTGACAGAAAAATAATGAGAAAATCAGCAAGACTTACAAATAAACAATATTTTATTGCTGACGTTTAACAAAATGTGTCAAATTATAGAAATATTACAAAGTAAAAACGACAAACACTGTAAACAGCAGTTAGGGTGAGGAAAGGTTGTTACCAAAAACAAAACTGAACTGTTAATAAAACATGAACACTGATCCTGTTGAACAGAACAAACCAGCACATTACAGCAAAATGATTAAAATAATCATAACCATTTTTACATCTAATTTGACAGCAGTTATAAACATCTGTTTCACCTAACAGTAATGTGGGAAGATAATGAGAGAACTGAGGATGTGCTTTACTGATGTGAGAAGAGTTTCAGAGTCAGGAGTGATGGTAGACGGTGCTACCTGAAGATCGTGCTCTATGTACAACCTGTTCCTCTGCTTTGACTCAAGCTGCACCAAGGAAGAGAAGCCACTTTCACACAGATACGTAGTTCTGAATGGGATGGGTTTGATCGCACTCTCAGATCGCCAAAACTGGGAGAGGCTTACTTCACTGAATTTCTATTTCAGCGTCTTATAACAACAGCTCCACCAGCTGACTCTCTATGTTGCTCGGCAACGTGACGCTTTCCACGTCGATTCCAAAGGGATCTGTTGTCCTGCGCGCATTTCAAAATAAAAGTCCGGTATACGCAAAACAAGTAAAAAGATTAAACTTTTGTTGTTTTTTTTGACCACACACTCCGCGACCCACTGAAAATGTTCCTGCGACCCAGTTTTGGGTCGCGACTAGGCCTGTCACGATATCTATTTTTTGTTGTACGATATATTGCACCAAAATGTATCGCGATAAACAATATTATTGTCATTTAAAGACCCCTTAATTACTCAATACCTATAACATTTACAGTGATTCTGACTAGTAAGGAATAAACCTCGGTATGTCACCTTTCAAAAGAGAGCAAAACCATGCTTATACTAAAAATGGTTCAAAAATAGCATGCAATTTACTTTGGGTATGCAGTTTTTTAGGCATTTAAGCTAATTTTACAGGAACGCTAAGGGGTAAAGCCACTCATTATATAATGCCAGAATGGCAATATAATAGCATCATAATGCAAGTACACTCTTCAAAAGAACACATTTTATTCTTAAGAATATTTAATTTAATTGAGTCATTTTAATAATTTAATGATTAGAGTCAGAATGTGAAAAAGCATATCCTAAACAAATATTAATGAATGTTAACAAAAAAATGCTAAGTGTGTTTGTTCTAATCAGACTTGATGAATGAAACACTTTGATTGACATTCTCCCTTTGTATGATGTCATTAGAGGGGGAAAGCCCCACCCACTAGTCTCCCTCATTAGCATAAACAGCAGCCCTGAGTGAGAAGCAGCCGTCTGTCCATTAGCCATTTGAGTGTTTGAGCTGCTGGAGATAATGTCAGCATATACTATGAGGATTTTTTTGGCGTACTGTCCCTTTAAGAACCACGTGAGCTGCTCTATAGGGAGTTTCTCTGGGAGAGCCAGCATGGTGGTTCAGTGAAAGACTGTGTGTTTATTATTATCAGTGTGAATCTGAGACTGAAGTTCAGAGCTGAAGGTGTTTCTGTGAGTTTCAGCTCCTGACAGACAGACAGATCTCACTGAAGGAGGTGTGCTTCAATCACACCTGTCTCGTCCTCACACACACACACACACACACACAGGAGAAACCAAACTGTGCTCAAACTGGAGCATCACAGCGTCCAAAACAGCACAAAAGAGGAAGCCAACCTCATATTAAATAATCCTGAAATATCAGATGTTTAATACAAAGATGAAGCACACAAACTCCAGCTGTATGTCACCACAGCACACTCATTTCCCCTACAGAGATTGGTTAAAGCCATGAGCCAAACCAACCAGCCCACATGTAGAATACTACTGTATAGTAATTTATAGTAAATACTGTAGTGTTTGAATCATACTGTGGTAACGTTCTTGAATTAATCTATTGTGGTGATTCTACAGTTGCTATGGTGACACAACAGCTATAGTAATTAATCTGTTTGAGTGGTTCTACAGTTGCTATGGTAACGCAACAACTATAGTAATTAATCTGTTGTGGCGATTCTACAGTTGCTATGGTGACGCAACAGCTATAGTAATTAATCTGTTTGAGTGGTTCTACAGTTGCTATGGTAACGCCACAACTATAGTAGTTATTCTGTTTGAGTGGTTCCACCGTTGCTATGGTAACACAGCAACTATAGTAATTAATCTGTTGTGGCGATTCTACAGTTGCTATGGTAACACTACAATTATAGTAATTAAATTGTTGTGGTGGTTCCTACAGTTGCTATGGTAACACAACAGCTGTAGTAATTAATCTATTGTGGTGATTCTACAGTTGCTATGGTAACGCAACAACTATAGTAATGAATTTGTTGGAGTGATTATACAGTTGCTATGGTAACACAACAGCTATAGTAATTAACCTGTTGTGGTGATTCTACAGTTGCTATGGTAACACTACAATTATAGTAATTAATCTGTTGTGGTGGTTCTACAGTTGCTATGGTAACACAACAACTATAGTAACTAATCTGTTTGAGTGGTTCTACAGTTGCTATGGTAGCAACATCTATAGTAATGAATCTGTTGTGGTGATTCTACAGTTGGTATAGTAACACAACAATTATAGTAATTAATCTACTGTGGTGATTATACAGTTGCTTTGGTAACAAACAAATGTAGTTAATATGTTGGGGTGGTTCTACAGTTGCTATGGTAACACAACAGCTCTAGTAATTAATCTATTGTGGTGATTCTACAGTTGCTATGGTAACAAACAGATGTAGTTAATATGTTGGGGTGGATCAACAGTTGCTATGGTAACACAAATGCTGTAGTGATTAATCTATTGAGGTGATTCCACAGTTGCTATGGTAACACAACAACTATTGTAATTAGTCTGTTTGAGTGGTTCTGCAGTTGCTATGGTAATGCAACAACTATAGCAATTAATCTGTTTGAGTGGCTATACCCTTGCTATGGTAACACAACAGCTGTAGTAATTAATATATTGTGTTGATTCTACAGTTGCTATGGTAACACAACAGCTATAGTAATTAATCTGTTGTGGTGATTCCACAGTCGCTATGGTAACACAACAACTGTAGTAAGTAATCTGCTGTGGTGATTCTATAGTTGCTATGGTCACACGACATCTAGAGTAATGTAATCAAATGAGCCAACACTGTAGTTTTCTACACCTATAGCGTTTATTATACCACAACACACCACAGTTCACTGTAGTACAGTATTTATTACAGTATATCAGTTCACTATAGTTACTACTACAGTATACTGGAGCATTCATTAACAAAAGGTTGTGCACACTATAATATATACAGTAACATAGACTTTACTGTAAACGGTTTAGTATTTACTATAAATTACTATAGTGCCTTTTTCATGTGGGCAAAGCAAAGATGTTTATGGAAATCAGTCAGAAAGACAACGACAGAAGCTTCCAATGTCAAAACAAATACAGTGATGTTTGTTGAGAACATACGCCCTCTAGTGGAGAAAATTATACGCTGCGCCTTTAAATGTGCCATTCGTTCCAGTAATTTGAATGGATCTCAAAAATATTGTTAAAAAAACTTTACAATTGTTAAATGTGAATGCACGCCCTCTAGTGGAGAAAATGTCCATACTGTGTAAGTTAAATAGTTCCAGATTATTTTGTGTTAAAAAAACTACACATCTGTTTGTTGTGAATATACACCCTCTAGTGGTGAAAATTGACATACTCTGTTTCTAAATGTGGCATTAGAAATTCAAATGGTGCCAGAAATTTAGAGTTAAAAAACTACACCTCTGTTTGTTGTGAATACTCGCCCTCTAGTGGAGAAAATCCCACACTGCGCCTTTAAATGCACAATGAAACGAGGCCTGCTGTGCAGCATCACTAAACTAATCCTGATGACATCAGGAAAACAATGGCAAGACAGGAAGTTCTGCATACGCAAACAGGAAGCGGACAGTGGCTCAACTGTTTTCTGTGTTTATTTGTGTCGTTCACTTGCATTATATTTTTAAATTAAGGTAAATATTACAGATAATCATGCGTGCGTGTGTAGTTTTGTGTGTTTCTGTCCTGACAGGACGAGCTGCTGCTATTTTAGACTCGATCTGAGTCCATTTAAAGACTGCAGCAGAGAAACTTCCCTCCGCCGCTGGAGAAACTGGGTCTACAGCAAACACCAGCAGAAATGTCTATATAGGACACTTCAGATCCAGCACTGCACCTTATAGACCTTACTTACTGGTTTTTATACACACACACTCATATATACACACACTGACACACACATTTGTACATACACACTCATATACACGCAACACACATACACGCTATCACATATACACACACTTACTGTATAAACACACATACAATAACACACACTCATATACACTAACACATATACACACACTTATACACACTAGCTCACTCATATACACACACAATAACACACTCATACCCGCACACACACACACACACAAACTAACACACATTCAATTCATACACATACTCATATAAACACACACACACACACACACACACACACACACATATATATATATATATATATAAACATCGCTACAACAGATAGCTACAGTTATTGTGTTACCATTCCAACAGTAGAATCGCCACAACTGATTAATAACTATAGCTGTTGTTACCATGGAAACTTTAAAATCGACAACAGATTAATATGTACAGTTGTTGTGTTACCATAGCAACTGTAGAATCGCCACAACAGACTCATTACTACAGTAGTTGTGTTACCATAGCAACTGTAGAATCGCTGCAACTGATTAATTACTATGGTTGTTGCTACCATAGCAACAGTGGAATCACAACTGATTAATAACTACAATGGTTGTGTTACCATAGCAACTGTAGAATCACCCCAACAGATTAATTACTGTAGCTGCTGTTACCATAGCAACTGTAGAATCACCACACCATATTAATTACTATAGTTGTTGTGTTACCATAGCAACTGTAAAATCACCACAACAGATTAATTACAACAGTTTTTGTGTTACCATAGGAACTGCAGAATCACCACAACAGATTAATTACTAGTTTGTGTTACCATAGCAACTGTAACATCACCACAACAGATTAATTACAACAGTTGTTGTGTTACCATAGCAACTGTAGAATCACCACAACAGATTAATAACTTTAGTGTTGTGTTACCATGGCAACATTAAAATTGCCAGAACAGATTGATTTCTATAATTGTTGCGTTACCATAGCAACTGTAGAAATCACCACAACTGATGAACTCAAATTCTTCACACTAGTATGGCTCAAAATCTGTAACACACGGTTCTGGACAACAGGGTTGACGATCCAGTGTCTTTTTTATTAACAGAGAATGGTCAGGCAATTGGGTAATTTAAAAGGAAATTAAAGACCTGTTTAAAATGATTCAAGACCCACAACACAAAATGTCAGTGAATTTAAGACTTCTTTAAGACCTGGAAGGAAAATTTAAGACAGTTTAAGACCCTGCGGACACCCTGATTTAACACCAGAACCTACAGGTTTATCAGTGTTCCTATCAGTTCAGGTAGATTTGCAAACCTCACACACAAAACGTCGCATGCAAAGCACACACTGTCGATCTCATCGAAAATTTCCACATCCAAGAGATAAAACACACACACACGCAACACGAATACACAGCAGAGGGAAAAATCCAGATCTCTACAGTCATAAATCACAAGTGTGTGTTCATCTAAAACTCCTGTACATCTGAACATGAGGATGAAACCAACTAAACCAGCACAACAAACTGCAAAACATGCCTTTACGTTGAGTTTCTGCCACAAATATACAGACATTCTTACATCCAGAAGCTTTTCGTGGGACGTTTGTGAATCGAAATTAGCAAGCAGAATAATCTGCCAGCGGGGCGAGGGAGATCATCTTATTTCAAAGCAAAAACAAGATTATTTTATAGTAAAACTCCCTTCACTTGGACTTCTTCATTCTGAAAAACAGCTCCATGTGTTTCGCTCGTCGAGAAAACACTTCTTGATTTAAGGATTTGTAGATATTTGCATTAGAAACGAGACACCGTTTTTGCAGTGCATCATTTTATTAGCAGCTACTTGCTTTTATTGGCGGTGAATAGTGAACTGAAGCGGTGCTGACACAGCAATAAACCTGCATTAACCCTGTACAGCCTGACATGATCATTAGAAAACACACAGTTCAAGTGAAGGTCAGCCTTTAGAAACAAGCTGCTTTAGCTTTCTTTATAATTAGTAGTATTTGTTGATACATTAGGCTCTCATAGTTAAATTAATACAGAAGAAAGAGGCTGAAACATATTTAATCTGAAGTTATGTATTTTATAAATTAATGAGACAAAGAAAAGCACAAAAAATGCATTTCATACTCAGAGTTTTTGTCTTGTTTCTAGTCCAAATATCCAAAAATACTTAAATCAAGAAGCATTTTCTAGACAAGCAATAAATATTGTCTTGTTTTCAGAATTAATAAATCAAAATTAAGTGAGTTTTTACTTTAAAATGAGCAAAATAATCTGCAAATGAGGGAAGCAGAATAATCTAGCTTTAGCTTTGATGTACGATTATCATGCTTATCCCATTGGCTGATTATTTTAAATTATTTTTTTAATGTTTTTTTTAAGTAAAAACTTCATTTAAAATTTCACTAAATTTCGCGCAACATATATTACACACTAGCTCACTCGTATACACACAACACACTCATACCCACAGACAAACTCAACACATGCACACTCATATAAACAAACACACACACACACACACACACACACACACACACACACATATATATATATATATATATATATATATATACACATACATATATACGCACACATAAACACACGTCTGTACATAGACACATATATAAACACACACACATATATTAAAGTTGATGAGAACGGACTCTACATAAACACATTTGTTCTACTATACACAGTATATTTGTTCTCTTTTACCTGCTGCATCACTGATTGAAAACCTAAGGCTCATTTACTTTATGGAAAATGTCTTTAGAAACCATGTTTACATTGTTATCCCTGCTGAAAAAAACAGCTAAGACTAGTTTGACCAGCTAAGACCAGCTTAAAAGTGGACAAAACCCCCTCTAAAACCAGCTAAGACCAGCTAAAACCAGCTAAGACTAGTTTGACCTGGTAAACCAGCTAAGACCACTCTGACCTGCTAAAATCAGCTAAGACTAGCTTGACCAGCTAAGACCAACCTAAGACCAACTAAGACCAGCTTAAAAGCGGACAAAACCCCCTCTAAAACCAGCCTGAGCAGCTAAAACCAGCTAAGACTAGTTTGACCTGCTAAAAACAGCCAAGACCAGTCAGTCCGACCAGCTAAAATCAGCTAAGATTAGCTTGACCTGCTAAGACCAACCTAAGACCAACCTGACCAACTAAGACCAGCTCAAAAGTGGACAAAACCCCCTCTAAACCAGCCTGACCAGCTAAAACCAGCTAAGACCAGCCTGACCAGCTAAAATCAGCTAAGACCAGTAAAAACTTAATTTTGGCATATTACTTCTTAAAACAGGAATATATTTTTTTGCTTTTTGTTTTAAGATTTTTTTGGACTAGAAACAAGACAAAAACTCTACTTTTGCAGTGTAGTAAATTGTGTGCAAAAGCTTGCAATAATGAATCCCAGCAGGCTTTATAGGGTTAAACACCATCATCATCATCATCATCAGTAGCAGACACACTGAGGTAAAGTTGCTTTAATATTCACTCTTCTGGACTCTCTCCTCAATATAATATAATTTCAGAAAAGTATTATTCCCAATTCTGAATATAGTGAAATTCACATTAGCCTAGCAGCCGATAACTATCAGTGTTAAACATTGTTCACAGTCTATTAAACAGTGCTAATGTTGTTATGGAGTCATGTTTACATGCCGAATATTCAGAGTAGCCCAACACACGAGCCCGTCACAAGTTATCTCTGTTCAGATAGGAGCGAATGTAAAACCAACTTGGATTCAATCGCAGGAGGCTCTACAGGGTTAAAGCCCATCTTCAGCTGACACACATGATGACAAACACCGCGCATACAGAGACATATGTAACATCAGCAGCCCATAATAATCCCCGGCCGCCGCTCCAGTGCAGGCCGGAGCTCCGGCACTCACCCTCAGACAGCTCCAGCTCCAGCTCCGCCAGCCTCTCGCGCACCTCCGCCGGCAGGGTCATGGCGAGGGCCGGGGGCTCCAGCAGCATCATCAGCACTCCGGATCCGCGCTCCGCCATGCTGCTGCTCGGGGCGTCGCGTCTCTCACCGCGGGCAGATGTGCGGAGCGAAGCGGCGGGGCGCGCGCATACAGTCCGCCGGAGACGCGCGCTGGTGCGGGTCCACACCACACCACACCCTTCCCTTCTTCAAGCCGGACTCATGCCGGCAGATTTCCGTCTGATTCTCCGAGAAACAAAGAGAAACTCGCGGTAACTCCGATCCTGAGCGCGACACCAGCGCCACTGCAGAGATCCTGATTCCTGACTCACCTACACACACACGCGCGCGCGCGCAATAACACACACACATACCACACATATATGCGCGCACACACGCGCGTGCAATAACACACCATTAAAAAAAAAAAAAAAAATATATATATATATATATATATATACACACACACGCACACATAAACACACACGTCTGTACATAGACACATATATAAACACACACACATATAGTGAAGTTGATGAGCATGGAGTCTCCATAAACACATTTGTTCTACTATACACACAGTATATTTGTTCTCCTTTACCTGCAGCATCACTGATTGATAACCTGAGGCTCATTTACATTATAGAAAATGTCATCAGAAACCATGTTTACACTGTTATCCCTACTGAAAAAAACAGCTAAGACTAGCTTGACCAGCTAAGACCAACCTAAGACCAACCTGACCAACTAAGACCGGCTTAAAAGTGGACAAAACCCCTCTAAAACCAGCCTGACCAGCTAAAACCAGCTAAGACTTGGCCTGCTAAAACCAGCTAAGACTTGTTTGACCTGCTAAAACCAGCTAAGACTCGTTTGACCTGCTATAAGCAGCTAAGACCAGTCTGACCAACTAAAACCAGCTAAGACTAGTTCGACATGCTAAAACCAACCTGACCAGCTAAAACCAGCTAAGACCAGTCTGACCAGCTAAAACCAGCTAAGACTAGTTTGACCCGCTTAAACCAGCTAAAAAGTGGCCTAAAACCAGCCTGACAAACCAGCTATGACCAGACTGTGAAACCAGCAAAAAACCAGCTTGGGTGACCAGCTAAAACCACCAGCTAAGACTAGTTTGACCCGCTAAAACCAGCTATGACCAGTCTGACCAGCTAAAAAGTGGCCTAAAACTAGCTATGACCAGCATGGGAAACCAACTTAAACCAGCTTGGGTGACCAGCTAAAACCAGCCTGATCAGCTAAGACTAGTCTGACCAGGTAAAACCAGCTAAGACTAGTTTAACCAGCTCAAACCAGCTAAGACCAGCCTGACCAGCTAAGACTAGTTTGATCAGCTGACAAACCAGCTATGACCAGCTTGGGTAACCAACTTAAACCAGTTTGGGTGACCAGCTAAAACCAGCCTGACCAGCTAAGACTAGTCTGACCTGGTAAAACCAACTAAAACTAGCTACGACCAGTCTGACCAGCTAAAAAGTGGCCTAAAACCAGACTGACATACCAGCTATGACCAACCTGTTAAACCAGCTTAAACTAGCTTGGGTGACCAGCTAAAACCAGCCTGACCAGCTAGGACCAGTCTGACCAGCTAAAAAGTGGCCTAAAACCAACTATGACCAGCATGGGAAACCAACTTAAACCAGCTTGGGTGACCAGCTAAAACCAGCCTGACCAGCTAAAACCAACTAAGATTAGTCTGACCAGTTAAAACCAGCTAAGACTAGTTTAACCAGCTTAAACCAGCTAAGACTAGTTTGACCAGCTGACAAAGCAGCTATAACCAGCCTGGGAAACCAACTTAAACCAGCTTGGGTGACCAGCTAAAACCAGCCTGACCAGCTTAGACTAGTCTGACCAGCTAAAACCAGCTAAGACTAGTTTGACCAGCTGACAAAGCAGCTATGACCAGCCTGGAAAACCAACTTAAACCAGCTTGGGTGACCAGCTAAAACCAGCCTGACC
>CAIGQQ010026534.1:0-15435 GCA_903798035.1 Danio albolineatus | reverse complement strand
GAGAGAAACAGGGCGAGAGTGTTGGGTTGTTGTGGTGGTGACCACATCACAGCACTTAATACTGCTTGGCTAAAGCCTGCAGATCTAAATAAATGTTATTGACACTGTCAGGTTGCATCTCGCTTCTGAGTATACAGTTTGGAAATATACTGTAAGTAAGATTATGCACAGAAATACTGCTCAATATTTTTGCAAGCTGGCATGAAAAAGAATACAATATTCAAACATTACATTTGTATAAAGTAAATAATAATTATTTACTAGTTTGATGAGCTGATTATTTATTGTTAAATAATATAAGTTTTTCTAAAATCTTGAACCATGCATGTCCACTTAAAGCTGTTCTTAGGATATTTGGTCATTTGGAGATGTTTAATAATATGAAAGACAAGCCATGTTTTGTATGGTAATTACCAAAAGGTTGATTTTGATAATGTGGAAAACTTAATCTGTACATAAATGTGTATGTGTATGTGGGGTAGAGATCTAAGCATGCTTGCTTTGGAGAGGATGGGATATATCAGTAATGATTCATTTGAGGTATTTGATAAAACATGGGGAGAGATATTAGAACACCGTTAATGCGTTCTAAGAAATCCAAGCATAACCAATGACCCCTGTTGATAACATAATAATTACAGATTGAATGTAATTGATATTCACTATTAAAAATAATGTTTTTAATAATGTGCACAAACTATTATTGGACAATAAAACAATAGGCAGGATAATGTGTATTTCTAATAATATAAGAAAAATGTTACTTTATAATTACATTTATTTATATACATTACCTGACCAGCTAAATTATATTTTTCTTTCATGTGCATTTGTCCCTCTGTGTTCTGTCATAGGTTACTGCTTTTATGTATTATATTTTATATATATATTATTATTGTATTGTATTGTTTTTTCTATATTTTGTTGAAGTTTTATAAAATGCAAAAAGCACATAAATAAACGTTTAAATATATACACACACACACAAAATAATGTACTTTATTCTGAAGCAAGCTGAAACGTGTAATCATTGACTTCCATAGTATTTGTTTTTCCTACTATGTACGTCAATAGATAAATGCTTTCAGCTTTCATCAAAATATCTTACTTTGCATTCAAAAGAAGAAATAAATAAGATATAACGATTTGGAACCATTTGAGGGTGAATAAATACTGAGCGAATGTTCACTTTTAGCTTAACTAACCCTTTAACAGTTGTTTTTTATTTTTGTATGAGAATCTGTATTACTTTGAGAATTAAAATCCACCACAGCTAACTGCATCTTCGATAAAACAAAACAAAAGCATTTCTTCTTTACGTCCCTTTAAACCTGCACACTTACCGCTTGTACAGTACATTTAGGTACACAATGTGATAAAAAGATAATCGATGATAAGAAGGGTCAACAGTTATGAGATTGTAGTCTGTATCTCTACAGCAAATACCTGTTCAGAACAGGATCTTTCTTAAACATTTCTATATTAGGAGTTCCGTGGCCACACCCAAGGGGCGTGTCGTACGTGACGACGATTCCTGTTGACATGCTTTTGGGCGTCACTGGCAGCATGGCAGTGAATCAGAGAGCAAAACGCAGGCTGATGTGGCTCGAGATCACAAGGCTGGGATCTCGAGCTCTTTGGCGTGGATTTTATATCACATCTGGATAATTTAAATACCCACACGGACAAACAGGGTAAGGCAGTCGCATAGCTAATATGGCAAACAATTCCCACCCCTACCGCACACAAACACGCACACAAACACACACACAAACAGACACTTCCACGCTGACAGAACCAGCCAGTTTTGTCTGTGTATTCTGTGTTGTTGTGTGTGCTGTAAGTCTGTAGCTGAGTTTTGAGTGATTTTCTGACAGACAACATGAGCAGTGCTTTAAACTAGGGTTATATGTATGATAGATACGGTTAAAATGTTTTCTGTTTAAATAAAAAAAATGAAACTCATAATTTACTCAGCTCCATGTTGTTTAAACCTGTATAATTTCTGTTTTTAGGAGATTTAAGGAGCTGACAACCATTCACGGTTTTTTTAAGTGAATGGTGGCTAAAATTGTATTCTTCCTATCATCCTCCTTCTGTTTTAAGTTGTGGGAAAAGTATCCGTTTTAGAAATTGTCAGGTGTAATAGGGTCCTCGCTGGTCGTGTCTTTGGAGGCACATATTTCATAGCTTATCAGTTTTATATCGTTTAATACTTCTAGAAATTACTTCATGACGCTTTCTGGGGTTCACAGTCTTGCGCAAACCAGTTCCAGCTTGTTCTTTGGCGCCTCTAGCGTCTGAGATTAGCACAAAATAGTTTAAGGATTTTAGGAAAAATATACAGACTAATTAAAATTTGTACACACTATTTTGTTTATACTAATGATGTATACACATATCAGAGATAGATATGTATGTATGGTTTTTAAACAGTATTGAGTATTGCATTTTCTTTTCTTTTAACTGAAGTTCAGTTATTTTTATATTTTTACCAGATTAATGTGTGTTTATTTATGTACAGTATATCTATGCGTGTTTAAAAACACATTTAAAAACAGCCACAAGACTGACCAAAGTGCTGTACATGAAATCAAACTACATATAAAGCAAAAATAATAAAACACTTTGAAATAAAAAAACAAGAGAAATAACAGATAAACATTTAGAAACAGAATGATACATATAATAAAACATTAGTTTAATTGTTTTATTTATTTAAGGTTTATGTCATCATAAATATTTCTATTTTGTATGTATAAAATTATAAAATATGTTAAAATTTCTATAAATTTTGTGTATAGTTTTGCCATTTAAGTAAATTACATATTTTTTTTACCTGTTTTGGTTTTTTTTTTTTGTTCTAACCATCCAATTATTTTACTGAAGCATAATTGCTTTTCTTTATCAATGAGTGTTTATCAGATAAAACATTATTGTTGGCTATCGGAAACAAACAAATTAATCTTTTTGTTGTTGTTTATTATATGTTTTGGGAATAAGCACTGGTTAATCCTTCATATTTGGCCTCCTCTATCTAGGTTTTTTTAAAACCCAGTGTACATTCATATAATCTGTTCTTCCAGTACATTAATTCAGGTACAGAGTGTAAAACATAATGAATGATAAGAAAGGTCAACGGTAATGAGGGTGTGGTGAGCGAACTAAGGCTCAACATTTCTGCTGGATCTCAGTAGATGTATATTAGATAAAACTCCTCAGAATGCCTCTGGATTTAGTAACAAGAAGCTGTTTGTTCATGGAGCGTTGTGCAAGAGGACAGATGCTTGGTTTAACTGCTCTGAATCAATAATTGCTCTTGGTACAGAGTGGCAGTATTCTTGTATTTGTGTATGTGTGTTCACACCCAATGATTTTAATCATGGTGTTAAGTAAAATAGACTGTCCGATGATTATTATTGATTTAAGAAGCTGTCAGGATATATATTTTTCAGTTATCCTGGTTGTAGGACTGTCACATGCTTGACAGTCTGTCATTTAAGGATCATTGAAGATCAGTGATGTAGAAAGACAGTAAACTAATACCTGGAACATTTATTTATTTTCTTGGAAATGCTTGTATGCGTACTGTACAGTGTATCAGTCTTGTGGGTCAGAGACGGAAAGGGTTTTTGTATATTAGAAAGTGGCCTGTTTAATTATATTTTAAATTTTAGAGTGAAATATTATGACTATATGCTTTTTTTTACTTGAGAAGAAAAAATGTAAATTTATTGTAACAAAAGTTTATAAAAATGATCTTGATTTACAGCTAAATTTATTTATTTATATGTTACAAGAGGATCACAGAGCAGCTGTGCATAATAATAATTAATTGCCATTTTTAAAATCTGTTCTAAACCACTGGGCTTGACTTGTCAGTCAAAGTTTTTCTAATCACTGATAGTATTAAAATTGTATTAATGTGTTCTTTCAATTTCTTTCTATTATTTTTTTTAAATAATTTAGGTCAAAATAATTTTTCATTATTATTTATATTACAGTGAATGACAAGTAAACATTATTTGGGCATTTAATTTTCACTAAAGTTACTGGCAATAGTAACACTTTATATGCATTCGATACGCTTTATTAGTCCCTTTATTTATCAGGGGTCACCACAGTGGAATGAACCGCCAACTTATCCAGCAGATGCCCTTTCAGCCACAACCCAGTACTGGGAAACATCAGTTCACTGTTCAATGCACACACATACACTGCAGCCAATTTAGCTTCTTCTATTTACCTATAGTGCATGTCTTAGGACTGTGAGGGAAATCGGAGAACATGCAAACTCCACACAGAAATACCAACTGATCTAGATGGGGCTTTGATCTAGCGACCTTCTAGCTGTGAGGCAACAGTCATCTTGCCGCCCCACATAAAAATCATTATTGTAAAATTATTTCAATGCAGGCAACAATAACAGCCCCTTGACCCATGTATTACAACATTTTAAATGAATAATTGCCCATAAACAAAATTTATATATATATAATTATATATTATATATATAATTATTATATACAAATCATAATAAGGGTGCTTGTTTATAATGTAGTTCAGCTTGTTGGCGTTATCAGATAGTGCCTATCTGTGTGTACAACTGCACATTGCAAGTCCTTTGCCCTGATGATAGGTGTAGACATTTGAACTTGGTCCTTAGTGATGCACAGCACACACAACAATAGTTTTGTCAGTGTCTTGCACTAACTGATCATTTTGCTTCTCAAAGCTTCTTAACGTCAGGAGCTATTACTTTCGATTAGTCTGTGTGTATTTTTTTTGGACTCACAAAGCCATTCACTTGAATTTTGGATTTACCATCATCCATGATTCCACCAAAATATCTACTTTTTATGACATTTAAAATATTTTGGGACAGTAAACATGTCAGGCTAAATAATTCAAGTTCGATTCAGAATCAGTGACTTCTGTGCATTTGTTTCAAGAACACAGATGTCTTTACAATTTACAACAGCATCTTTGGATATCTTTTTTTTTTGCTGGAGAAAAACTGCAAAAAAAATGTAAATAAAAGTCCTACACATACATTAGGAACGGTATAGCAGAAAATTTTGGCTGTTTTAAAACCTTGACTTTTCCAAACTGCGGTATACCTTGAAAACAGTTATCGTCCCGTGCCTAGTATGTATGTATGATGTATACAGGTATGTGTACTGTTTGTATTTATGTATGTGTGGACAATACACGTTATTAACATGATAGTGACTACAATAATAGTGACTTCAATTCCAAATCTGAATACCATTAAAAATAGAAATACACTTGTTAGACCACATGCTACTTTTATTACATTATCTTTTATCTGTCAAAATCAAGCGCGAAGTTGTGTCAGGACTTCGTTACTGCAGATTTACATCAGCCCAGCACAGTGATGACATTTTAGACATTCTTTGAACTGATAACAGAGGTTACACACAGTCACTGATAAGAAAGTGGCTTGTGTTTGTTAGAAACACTGCCCTTTAGCACTCCAGAATCAGCAGAATTTAACACTGAATGTTCTCAAATACATGTTATACTGATTGGACACAGACCTTTGGAGTCAGAGAGAGAGAGAGAAACGGATAGTGAATAACTTTAGAAACTGCTGCACAAAGTGAATGTCTGCTTGAGCTGCTGCTTTTTTCTTTTCTTTTTTTGGATTAGGAATGTGGAAAACTTCACGTTTTCAAAACCAGCTTGTCTGGATGATTAGTTGACAAGTGGTTTTTAAAGATACTCCACCCAAAAAAAAACACACAGTCATCATTTACTCACCCTCTTGTTACAAACCTGTATAACTGACTTTTTATGAGGAACAAAAAAGGTGTTTTTAAAATCATTGTGAACTTTGGAATCCATTGGTTTCCATTGTGTGATGGTGAGTAACAGTGAAGTTGCTTTTTTTGAGATGTAGCACTTAATGGAATCTCTGTGTAGTTTGGTTGGCTTTTGGTCTTTGCATTACACAGCTAGACGGATTGCAACAGAATGAAACAGAAATCATGGGACACAACACGTGTCTTTTTTTTTGTGAAACGTTTGTAACTTCCATGCAAAAAGAAGAACCATCACAATGATTTCTGTGCATTTTATATTTTATTTTATTTCCTCACTAGTCCCTGATTCATCAGCAGTCTCGCCACAGCGATTACACTGGCATATGTTTTATGCAGCGGTTGCTCTTCCAGCCGCAACCCAACACTAACTCCTGATGGGAAACACCCAAACTCTCTTTCATACACACGCTCATTCATACCCAGCACCCAGAGGAAACCCACGTGGACTTTCTTGCTGTGAGGTGACAGTGTTTTTATTTTGTTTTATTTTATTTTGTAAGCTGTAAAAAAATACTGTGCAAAACTATTGTGAAAACAAGAACATCACAATGACTCTTTCTCACTTTTTATTTATTTTTAACAACTTTTAAACTTTAACTGAAAAGAAAACACCACTGCTAAAAATAAAAACATCACAATGAGTTCTTCAATACACTTATTTCCGTTTATTTTTAAACTGCCTATTGCACATAAAAATAGGAATAAAAAATAAAAACATCACTGCTAAAAAAAATGTTTAAAAAAAACTACGTACTATACTTCCCTTGTGACGCATTCTTAGTAAACATTCAAAATGTATTTTCATTTCCTTCGGCTTAGTCCCTTATTTATCAGGGGTTGCCTCAGAGGAATGAACCGCCAACTATTTCAGCATATGTTTTATGCAGTGAATGCTCTTCCAGCCACAACCCGGTACTGGGAAACACCCATACACTCTTGCATTCACACACGCACACTCATATACTGCGACCAATTTTGCTTACCCAATTCACCTATAGCGCATGGCTTTGGACTGTGGGGGGAAATTGGAGCACCTGGAGGAAACCTATGTGAACAAAGGGAGAACATGCAAACTCCACACAGAAATGCAAACTGACCCAGCTGGGACTCGAACTTGCGACCTTCTTGCTGTGTGGCAACAGTGCTAACCACTGAGCCACTGTGTTGCCCATTCAAAATTACATATTTTAGAAAAAAAAAAAAGATTTTATTTTTAGTCAGTATTTGTCTGTGTTTCTGGTTTTCCTTGTAAATCAAGTCTAACATCTAGAGATGCACCAATAATGATACCAGTATCGGGTATCGGGGGGGAGGATACTTGTTTAAAATACTCGTTTTGTACCTGAATGGCTGGTACCACACACCGATACCACTCACCGATACCACTCAACAGTAATTCACTACATGGATGTGATTTGTTGTCCAACCTGACTTCAATGTCTTAATGTATTAATTAATGTATTATATATTAATAGCTTAGTCCTTATAAACAACAAAAAAAAAAAAGAAAAAAAAATGTGATCCTTGCAAAATGATCACAGCTAAACAAGCTAGCACTCATTTTATATAAAAACTAAATAAAAAAAGGAAATTTAAAAAAATAAATTTTAAGTAATGGAACATTATATTACAAATCTAAAGACTACAGGCTAAATAAAAGCGCCTCGTCAGATCTGAACATCACTGCGGTCACCGCGCGTGTGTCAGTTTACAGCTTCTGTAAAGATCAGACAGCCTATACATGACAGATCACACAATCTAATTCAGGGGTGTCCAAAGTTTTTGGGCCGAGGGCCAGATGCAAAAAACAAAATGTTGTCCTGGGCCAAATTTATATATATATGTGTGTGTGTATATGAATGTGTGTGTATTATTATGGAATTATTTTCTACATTTTAAAATCATAATATATATTTTACTCACCATAAACTCTGTTAATGTGAACAGTGACGTTGTTTCATCAAGGGAAATTTGGATGAATCCAAACTCTTGTAAAACTCGGACATTTCCCGCACTCACTGTGGATTTTCCTTCTTCTTGGTTCCGCCATGGCTCGCCAAAACGTGGTTATCAATTATGTTTACTTCAGTGTGATCTAATTGAAGGCGCGTGATAGCGACACGCGGTGGTTATTTATTGAATTACATCTATTTTTCTACAGCGGGCCAGATTCTATTAATATTCATTAAAAGCCTCGCGGGCCGCCACTAAACTGATTACGGGCCGCAGATGGCCCGCGGGCCGTAGTTTGGACACCCCTGATCTAATTAAACACTTGATGTAAACATATAAGTATTTCTATAAGAATCGTTAATGGGATATTTATAACGATATGATCTTGCTTTTGGTTATTTCTATACCGGTTTTGAGCTCTCGTGCGCATTCTCTTTCTCACCAGCACCAGTTGACGCGATGCATAAGGGCGCCACACACACACTAGGCTACACAGCATACACTGGCAAGATGACAAGTGTTCAACTCCACGGACCAGTTTTATTTGTTGCCGATTTGCGTGTTCCTTTTTTAAAATGCTTTTTATTTTTAAAATCTCTCAAGTGAATATTGGCTATCGGGTAACATAATCTCCCTCAGAGATATTGGAGTTCAATAACGTAGTGCGCAGTATGACTATTGACCAACACCTCCCTGTAATTTTACACACTGCAGACTGTAGGCGTACAGCGTACAGTGTGTTATGAATTGCATGTTTTAAACAGCAACTAAATGAGACATGCTACATTTAGATTTTATTGCACATTATAAACCAGCACACAGTACAATATTTTTTTTTTGAATGGCTTGCCTATCAGCAGCATATATAAATATAGCCGTTAAGCTTAAATAGGGTAAGTATATTTTTATTAATATTAAAACACATTAATACAAACTAGTCACCCTTTGATATTTTTTTTATTGATTTTTTTATTTTTTTGTTTTCCGTATATTTTTTTATTAAACAAAAAATACAATGAATTGTTTATTTTGGTTTTCATTTGATTAGAATTAATATAATTATTAGGCTTCACAACTTCTACATAACATTGGCTCTGATTGCATTTTTACAGGTATCCTACAAATAGACTTTTTGGCTCAAAGACATTTATGCCTGTTCATTTCAGTGCTGTATTTTGACAGATTTCGGCTTCAGCTATTCTAACTGTCGGCTAGTACCATCGTCAGTTTTGTGACTTGACTTGTGTGGCATCTATGTATGTATGTATATCTGGATGACAGCGAGAGAGAGAGAGATGAGACCAGACCTCAGATTCTATGTGTGGGAAATATTGCCAGACAGACGAAGCAACTTTCAATTTTGGAAGAGAGCGGCTTTAGTGATAAAAGACGCACACACACAGAAATACACTCTTGTAGGCCTATTCATTATTGATCTTTTAACATTAAACACATAATAATCAAGTGCAAAAAAGAACAGCAGAATGTGATGGTTGCTTTGTTTCTCTGTGCTTGGCTTGTCAGTGGTGCGGCATTGCTAAATCATTTTTGTTTGAATAAAAAATATGATTATTTTAAAGATTAATATCCTTTAAATGTGCTTAATCGTTAATAGATAAGGTCTATGGATTTACAGGGTTATCAACAATGTGTGTATACTTCTGTTATGGATTTCTGTGTTCATCCTTGCTACAGGCAAAAAAATAATAATAATAATAATTGAATTGCACTTTCATTGTAACCAAATCTATGAAGTATCTGTACTCGGTATCGGCGAGTGCACACATTAAAATACTCATACTCGTATTGGTTTGTAAAAAAAAAGTGGTATCTGTTCATCCCTACTAACATCAGGTCTGTGTGTGCAGGTATGCCGAGCTCCAGGTGCACCGGTGTGGAGGGCTGGAGCAGTAAGCAGGTTGCAGTCTGGCTCAGAGAGCAGGGTTTTCGTGAATATGTGGATCTGTTGTGCTCCAAACACCGTCTGGACGGCCCCAGCCTGCTGTGTCTCAACGAGAAGGACCTGCGCTCTCCTCCGCTGGAGCTGAAGGTGCTGGGTGACATAAAGAGACTATCACTGGCCATACGGAGACTACAGAAACACTACGCCACCCTCACACACTCAGACTCCAGTGCACTGTCTAAAATAGACACTGGAGGAACAGAGCAGATCCTGTCCAATGGGTATTTAGAGCGAGCTTCAGTAGACCATCAGCACTGTAACGGGACGGTTGCTACAGTCGGTGAGGATCATAGTTACTCCAATGGGAAGCGGAAGTCGCATTGTGGCCGTCTGGATCCAGAGTACTGGAAAACTGCGCTCGGTGCACTTTACGCCATGATGGTGTGCGGAGTGACATCATTCGTCATGGTTTTGGTGCACGAGCGGGTTCCTGATATGAGGACGTACCCACCACTTCCTGATATATTTCTGGATAGGTAAGGAAGAATTGGATTGGTTAGGGTTTTTTGGAATAGGTTGGTGCATTAGTTCATTGATAGGTTCCAGTAATATGTGTTGTGAATAGGCATGGGCCGGTATAAGATTCTGACAGTATGATAACCTTGGATAAAAATATTGCGGTTTCATGGTTTGACGGTATTGTGATTACTGCTCTAAAATATATTCTTTTTAAGTGTCTGGGTAAAAAACATTTCCCGTTAAACACAATATATTTTACTTTGAGAAACATTTGAAATATTTTGGAGCAGTACACATGTCAGACTAAATAATTCAAATAAATCATTGACTTCTGCTATCTTCATTAGTTTAAAAAACACAGATATCTTTACTATTTAAAATGGCATCTTTGGAGATTCTGTTGTCCTAAACAACAACAACATCAACAACAAAAAATGTAAATAAAAAAATCTTATATAGCGTAGGAACGGTAATACAGAAAATGTTGGCGGTTTTAAAACCTTGACTTTTCCAACCACGATATACGTTGAAAACGGTTATCATGCCTAGTTGTGAAAGTAACATAACATTTTCTTGATATTAAGATTATTGAAATTTTATTGCAAAATTTGTTTTATTTTAATTTGAGAGATCTTTTAATAGCTCTTATTTCAACATTTTCTATTAGAAAAATTCAGTAAACAAACTTTTTCCAAAACAATAATTTTATGAAAAATATATTTTGCATTATTACTTATAACTGGGGCCAGACAGAATCTGTGGATATTTTTGCTATTTCTGCACAGAATTTTGTAAAAAATCTGCTGATTCATGCTGAATGATTTTTGGGAGTACCATAACTAAACCTAATATATTGATTTAAAAATAATACGTTTCAACTTTTATTTAATGTTAATGTTTATTTTATGATGCAAATCCATCTTGATCCACTTATTTGGTAAACTAAGCAACTAAATATATCTCCTAAAAGTCAGAAAATACTATTTTACAAACTGTATTGTAAACAAATCATATGAACATTTTTATATTAGTCAATATTATTACTGAATAAATTTCAAAACTGAATAAATATAAATGTAAATAAATAGACTCAATGATGGGCTTAAAATCTGCAGATTTCTGCACACACAGATTCCGTGTGGGTCTACTATAACATATTACAAATGTATATTTGTTACTGGCCGTTAATATAACCATCAATTTAAAATGTAATTCATCCTTTTGAATCTGTTTAGCAACAGAGGTTAAAAATGATGGTTCCTCTGACCAAACTAGGTGATTTCAGAGCAAATTTAATATTAGATTTTAGAATTAGACAAATGAAATTCAAATTTTTGATAATAAGTTATTATACATACATACGTTTAAAAAGCAGAAAAAGTAGATTAAAATTTTTAAAAATGTTTGAAACTGCACTGATTTATAATGAAAAATAAATATTTGCCAATTAAATAAATATTTCTAAACATTTAGTAGAGCAGTAATAAAAATCCGCACAATGACATGCAGAGTATATAGCATTTGAAAAAATGTATATGATGCATCAGAGGCCACAAAAACTGCAAGTCTTTTTTGAGCAGAAAGCTCTTCCTCAAAGTGCAAAGTTCAATGTTCTTGCACTTTGAATGTTTTGAGGCCTCTGATGTAGCATATAAATTTTTTTTCAGGTGCTTATAGCCTGCATATCTGTATGCAGATTTTTATTACTGCCATCTTCATCTTTGATCGATGCACTGGACTAATTTCTGTAAACATCTGGTATAGTGCCTTCTCTTTAACTTTAATGAATATTTAGTAGAGAAATTTCAGCTTAATATTTATTTATGCATGTAACCTTGTTGTGAACATTTTGTATCTGCTGGGCAACAGAAACACAAAATTATGTGTGCATTTTTCGTTTGCATTTTGTAAGTAAAGCCATTCTTTGATTAGTTGTAATAAATCTCCAGAACTTGCTTTTTAGACGTTGCAGCATTTTCTTCACAGTCATGGTCATAGTTCATGGACCAGCTGTGGAATATCGAGTTTATCTTATTAAATTTCTTTAATTAATTATGCAATAAAGAATCGTTCTGTGATAATGACAGCTGTTTGCATCGCTCCTCAGTGATGTCTGTTTTGCTGCTACATCTTAAAGTATGTGAAAATACCATATTTTATATCATGTTTTTACTCCAAACTCACTTCATGACTTCACTTGAGTGTTTAAAACAATTCCTTCTGTGAGATGAATCTGCAGTTGTGTGATTATTAGTCACGTTAAATGTACTTTCCATACTAGAGCGCCCCCCTGGCCTTCGGAGGAGATTTACGGCTGTTATTTCATTTTGATTTTATTTGATTATCCTCAATGCACCTTGTAACTTTGCTTTCATTTGTTCAGTTCAAACTTAACCTTGTTATTTATGTGTCAGTGTTCCCAGAATTCCCTGGGCCTTTGCTATGGCTGAAGCGTGTGCAGCGGTATTGGGCTCCATATTAATGCTGGTGTTGTTGATGCACAAACACAGGTAAACGGTCAAATACAAACACTGCACAAAGTTTACTGTGCTCTCAAATCTGTGCTGATCAGAAATTGCTGGTACATATAAAAATGCTTCATTGCTATGCAAATATCATGCCAACGTTTATGTCATGGTTGATTATCAGACAAAGAGCTTCCTGCTACAAATAATTTGAACGAGAATGAACGGGAATGATTTTGGTTAATGCCTGAGTTGTTGTTTTTTTCACTCTGCTAAAAGAGTGAATTTCTATTATTCCCATATGGTAAAAAGATACATTTTCTGGTACAGTTGAAGTCAGAATTATTAGCCCTTGTTTATTTTTCTCCCCAATTTCTGTTTAACGGAGAGAAAATTTTCTCAACACATTTCTAAACGTAATAGTTTAATAACTCATCTCTAATAGCTGATTTATTTTATCTTTGCTATGATGACAGTAAATAATAGTTTACTAGATATTTTTCAGGACTTCTATACAGCTTAAAGTGAAATTTAAAGGCTTAATTGGGTTAACTAGGCAGGTTAGGGTAATTAGGCAAGTTATCAATGATTGTTTTTTTCTGTAGACTGTTGAAAAAAACTTTGACCTCAAAATGGTTCTTAAAATATTAAAAACTGCTTTTATTCGAGCCGAAATAAAAAAAATAAGACTTTCTCCAGAAGAAAAAAAATTATCAGACATACTGTGAAAATTTCCTTGCTCTGTTAAACATCATTTGGGAAATATTAAAAAAGGGACGCTTATAGTTCTGACTTCGACTGTATATTTGAATAGATAGGGAAAATGGCCAAAATATATACTATATATATAATAAATAACTACAATAATAAAATTAAATAAAATAAAAAATTAAATAAAATTAATAAAACAAAATAAAATTAATAAAACAATAAATAATAAACAAAATAAAAATGGTGTAAATGTTTCGAAAATGTACTATAAATAAATATAAAATAAATCATAGTTGTATTTGTTTAAAATTGCATTTTTAGTTCAAAAAATTATAAGCAAAGAACAAAATGTTTACTTTTATTTTTAAAATTTTTATTTTAATAATGTATTTTTTACAATTTAATAGACTTTAGATCTGCATCCACATTCAATTATAAGGATAGAAATGTGTTTGTCTGACCTTAATAAAATAGGTTTGGATTAACGTTGAAATTAAATATACTTTCAATTTTTACAGTTTAATTTCAGTTAAAATATATTTTATTGAGCCTCGCATTTACAAAATATGTTTAGCATATATTTGAAATATACTTGTATATTTGAACTTTTGATCATTTTCATCATTTTGTGAATTCATTTTGTGTGTTTTAGGTCTATTCTGTTTCGCAGACTGTGTAATTTGACAGGCACCGTGTTTTTGCTGCGCTGCGTCACCATGTTTGTCACTTCACTGTCTGTTCCTGGTCATCATCTGCAGTGCTCAGGCAAGGTGAGGAAAACGCAGATATACAGAGTTATAAACAGACACATTCTGTCTTTACTCATTTTCTGCCTCTGAGGTGCATCTGTGACAGCCAGTGAATTCAGACGTGTTGTTGCCAACTCAATTTCCTGCTTGCATTTCCACAACACAAATGCTACACAGTAAAACTCATGTTTGTCAGGTTGTGACTGAATCTCTTTAAACAGAATTAGAGCTGAAAGATGTCATATGTAATATTGTATACAGTGTAATGGGCAACATTGAGTGCACAAATTAAGGAATGAAGCAAGTATTAATCAAAATCAGAATTGAAGGAAATTCATTGTAGAGGGGAAACAATCATTATACAGCTGGATAAAGATGATCATTCATTAGCTCTTTTAATATTTAGTAAAAGCTTCCTATCAACCTTAAGAAACTAAGAAACATCATGTTTTTCATTTTAGTTCAGCAGGTTTATTTAAGGCACTATAAATGAGTCCAAAACATTGCATCAAATGATTTAATATTTAGTGTGGTGTGGTGGCCCAGTGGTTAACACTGTTGACTCACAGCAAGAAGGTCGCTGGTTCGAGCCCCCAGGTCAGTTGGCGTTTCTGTGTGGAGTTTTAATGTTCTCCACATGTTCGTGTGTGATAATCATTATAAATGATTAATGTATTTGTTGAATTTATTATCAAAATGATATTTTCTGTCCTAATATATTTCAGAATGTATTTTTAGCAACATTACTTCAGCCAGACAGGATCCTCCAGAAGTCATGCTAATCTGCTCATTGGTGCTCAGGAAACATTTGTTATTGATCGTAGGGCAACAGGGATATTTGTTCAGGATTCTTTAATGAATAGAAAGGAGTTCAATATCACAGTATTTATTTGTGAAAGAGAAATTATTTATGACATTGTTTTCTTTTTTTCAATTTTATGCATCTTTGCTGAACAGGCTGCTGTTTAAGTGTGTTAAGGTCAAGGCGTTTAATCCAATTCTGTGGTATTATTTGATGTTCAGTGGAAATGTGATGTTAGAAGGCATGTTTAATGTACTGGTCTTGTTTACACTGATCTCTTCTTGAGAATCAAATACTAATTTGCAAGGTATCAGGGAAGTTTTCTTATCTTTACTTTAAATGTAATGTGATCAGTGTGTACAAACAATTCATCATCATCATCTTTTTCCTTTAATTCTCTAATCAGTTTGCAACCTCCTACAAAAACCTAGAGTTGTAGCCATAGCTTTTGCATTGGGAAAATACCACCACATGCTCTTCTAGAAAA
>CAIGQQ010026532.1:10020-33002 GCA_903798035.1 Danio albolineatus | reverse complement strand
ATTCCGCTGTGGCGACCCCGGATTAATAAAGGGACTAAGCCGAAAAGAAAATGAATGAATGAATGAATATATATTTTTTTACTTTTTAACAGAGCTGTACTATAAAAATGTCCTGTGGTGTGAAAGCAAAAATAGTGTGAAAGTGATTTGTCTTTATTGTTTGGCACTTAAAATCATCAAATGATTCGTTGTTTGTCTGGACCTTTTGCCTGTTCGTATTAACGTCGAAACAATACCAAATATGAAGGATCCCTTTAAACACCAGCGGAGTGTGGGTGTGTGTGGGACCGATCATGACTGAAGATGAGTGAATCTTAATATGTGTTAACGTTTTGGTGATTAATGCAATAATCTACCCTGCAACGGGGGATTTGTCAGCTGTTTGTTAAAGGAATGATCAGAAAAGACTACTAATGTATGGGACTTTGTCAGAGCTTGACAGGAACTTTGTCAGTACACAGTTCAGGGATCAGTTTCTTCCTCCAGTTCAAGTGTAAGTAAGGGCGATTTAAATGGTTGCCTTCTTGTTTTCTCTAGCTTGCAAAATATGTATTTAGTAGGGCTGTCAGTTTATTAAAAAAATTAACTAATTAATCACACTTTTGTTTGTGATTAATCATGATTAATCACGAAAAGCCGTATATATTACAGAAATAAAAACACAGGCATGTAAGTGCCATTTGAATTTTAAAATAATCAATGCCAATAACAAACAAAAATTATTTCCATGTTGGATTCTATGTGAACTACAAAAAAATCCAAAATACAGGCATTGCAAATATGGAAATTGGAAGAAATAAATAAATAAAATAAAGTATTGAATACAAACAATTGTATTCATTGTAAAGTTGTTTTGTGAGTTGAGAACATTCATTATAAAGTAGAAACAATTTTGCTTAGTCCTCCTTAACATTTTGCCAGTTGCTAAGACAGTCCAGTCTGTTGACATTATCGCACACACACACACACACACACACAGACAGAGAGAGAGAGAGAGCGCGCAGTATAGCGCACTCCCTTCAGATCATCACCACGCACAACTACGGTTCTTAAAGTATGACTGTATTTCTCAAGCAAGGATTCTGATACAGCAATGTGAAGCAGACGCTGTACAAAAGTTGCGTGTAAGGGGGAAACACGTCAAACTTAATGAAACATTTGAGGGTGCTTGGAATCAACTTAGAGAAGAATGGGCTGTCTTTGACAGCTTGCGACATCATCTGGCACTTTCACTGAGTACATTTACATGGATCCTTTATCCATATTATCCTTTATCCATATTCCTTTGCTCATTAAACACGCAGGGCCGGAGCAAGCTGAACTGGTGCTCTAGGCGAACGGTGATCACGCCGCCCTCAACCCGAAAGTGAAAAAGAAAGTGACCGGTTTGCGGATGAACATGAGGACCGGGAGGGAGGGGGTAGGTGTCGCGGATTAAAGTGAGGACCGGGGGGTTCGCTCACTATTCTGCCGGCCGCCTAGGTCGCCTCTATGGACGCGCCGGCCCTGAACACACGCTGGCCACAACAGGAAATAAAAAAAAACTGCCACAGCGTTAAATGCGTTAATTTTTTTTAACGCGTTAAATATTTCAAATTAATCGGCGTGCGTTAACGCGCTAATTTTAACAGCCCTAGTATTTAGTTTTGTTTTGTTACTTGTAATCGCTCCAAGTGGCTTGTATTGTTTCTGGTTAACTCTTTATATTCACATATCGTGTCTAACCCCACATTGAAAACGCGACGTGTGCCACATTCTTTACAGATTTAAATGCTTTTGTGAGCTCGCGATCCTCTGCCTTTTGTAGTTGCTATGGCCACCATCAGCTATTTCTCACACGAGCAGCAGTCAAGTTTCAAAATAGTTCAGCTTTTGACACTGTAGATTAATACTGAATGTGTGTCATTGTGATTACCTATGGTTAAGAATAGAGCCATATGCTGGCGTTTAACTGCATTGCTCTAGTGCACTCCTGCATTGGGCTCACACGTATGCTCTTCACTCTGAATACTTCAGCAATGATGATGAGTTGTGGTGGGCGTTTCTCTTTGTCTCGTGCTGAACGCAGTCAACCGATCACAACAGACTGGGTCATGGGACCAATCAGTGCAAATTAGCATCATGCTAAGGAGGGGTTTGGGAACAAATGAATCACTGAACAAATTATATAGGAGTTGCTGGGATAATTAGGTAAAATAAATCTATATTATAAGACAATGAAAGTGTTTTTTGACCTTGCATGCATATCAGACTGTTGTTGAAGGCCCCCAAAACCAAAATATGGCCTTTTTAATGCATAATAGGTGCTCTTTAAAATTAGAATATAATGTCATACCAGAGGACATGATTTTTAGTGTTTATAGAGATATATGGGGGAAAGTATTCTCATTTATTACAATAGCCACGTGTACATTTATTTCTGAGGTATTTATGGATGATTTTAGCAGGGCTCGAAATTGCGACCGTTTTGGTCGCATATGCGCCTGAAATTGAATCTATGCGACCTCAAAATATATTTGGGAGCATTTGTGCGAGTGCATTAAAATGTTGCGTGCGACTGGTTTTCACTGCAAAATGTTCCCCGCATGCGCAGATTTAGGACACATTCACGCTGAACGCATCTTTGCACTTGAAAGGCAGCGCTCAAGAACTGTTTAAAACTGTTGTCATGTCAACTTGCTGCAGTAAACAAAGCCTTCACGCTCTTTTTATTGGCCCACTTTTTATTGGTTAAAATCAGCTGTCAATCACTCAGTCAACGCCTTCTGCCTTCAGATGACAGGAGAGCTGCAACCTCAAAAATGTAGCGCTGAAGCGCAAGCGCTGAGGACGAGAATGACACACTACACGTTTTCGAAAACACCTAAAGCAACAAATAATGGCACATCTAATTACTGATAATGTGGTGAATGTTAATCCACAATCTACATTTGTCGAAGAGTGGATAAAAGACTTCCATTGGCTTCAAGTCCGCTATGAAAATAACTAAAGCATTCACTGTAAAGTCTGTGGGACGGAATTTTCAGGTAACTGTCTGCCACATCTACACACGAGATGTTTTGTTTAATCCTTCATTTAATCGCTAGATGCTGTCAGCCGTGCAGCTATAAGTAAAAGTTTACACCACGTAGACCATCGCAAAAGGGCTTGCATGGACTAAGATTAAATTTATATTGCAGCTCATGAAAAGACCGGTATTGCTATTAAAATGACGTATACAAATAATAATGTATATATCAAAAGCAACTGTGCAATATCAGACATCACCTGTGAGAACACAGCACGTTAACAGATTCATTCATGTCCAGTAGTGCGTGCAGGGCCGGTGAGCGGTCCGCCCATGTATCTTTTGGTCACTTAATTATGTTATAAAAATGTATTTTCTTGTGATAACGGGATTTCGTTGAGACATATTTTCCTCACGCAAGCATATATATATATATTTTGCGTTAGTTTTGATTAGTGTTGATTTCAAATGCAATAAATCTGTTTATATAAAACTTAGCAATGGTGCTCATAAATGGTGGGTGCGACTAAATTTTTTCTGGTGCGCCTACATTTTTAAAGTTAGGAGCACCAGTGCTACCAAGCAAAAAGGTTAATTTCGAGCCCTGTTTTAGGATTAAACGTTTATTGAAATATGCTTGATACTTTCACACCATAGGACCATAGGGTTGTCTCAAAACTGTGAAAAATGTAATAACACAACAGAGTTTTTATAACAAGAGGTCGGTGGGAGACAAATAAATATTTAACAATTTACTAGATTTTTAAAGATGTCAACACTAATTATATTAATTTTTGTCATGTGTGACAAAATGAATGTAATGTTATGTCAACAACCCATAAACATCCTAAACACTGTAGAAAACATTCTCTATTTGGTCAAAGTGGAGTACAGTAGAGTAGGTCTCTGGGTTAATAGACTTAACTAGTTGTCAAGATACAAGTGGAAAAAACAGCCTACGTGAAGGTTTAAACGTGCAGGGATTACAGCTCTCTTTACTCATCTCTAATCTCACATTCTCTTTCAGGCGTTTAAGGATGAGCTAGAGGGAATGATCCAGGAGCAGATGAACAAGGGCAACAACCCTGCAGGACTGCTCGCTCTGCGGCAGATCGCAGACTTTTTTATGTCCAGCTCCGTCGCCGGATTCTCCACCTCCCCCCTCAGTGAGTATCAGCATGGTGCAGTTCGTCTCCACAGAAACAGATTACAGCATTCCTCCGATGCCCCCCACTCCTCCACCTGCTCCGAGTTATACAGGTCGCTAAATAATATATCAGACTTTGAGGGAGGAAATACAACCAGCCAACTCAGGAAAGCCTTTGCATTCCTTCATCTTACATCTGTCTCCCTTATCGGCCCATCAAGCCCTCCACACGTGTCTGTTTTCTCTCTGCGCTCTGTTATGCGGAACTAATCAGAGGAACTTCAGCGAGACCCTTTCAGAACTTACTGTACATTCAGACTGAAGCCTGTAAGGTGTCTGGAGATGTTCCACAGCTTTAGAGCTTTTTCTGGAACATGTCATGGACAATAGGAACTGATATTCATACATCATGTAAGACTTTTTCTGTAATGTGCAGATATTTTGGGTTGTGTGTTAAACCCAAGTGTGTGCAGTACTCAAGTTGGTCTAGTTCGTTTATGGAAATTAATCTCCATAAACATGTAATTGAAAGTGTGTAAGCACTTAATTCCACTCATTTGTATTAGATCTACTTGTTTATTTTATAAATAATTGATCAAAAAAAATTGCACCAAAATTAGGATCATATCAAGTGAAATTAGTTCCAAAAACAAGAATTTTTCAACAATAATGTCTTCCTGTACTGCTATCCCATTTAAACACCTTTATGACAATCACAACCAACAAATTAAAGAACAAAACACAAACAAGTAATATTTAAATGAATAAGTACACTTTCAAAAAATAACTACAGCGTGTGTTTCTGAATCGAGATAAAGAGCAACTCCCCAAGTTTGCAAGTGTATTCAGTGGAGATTTTGAATGTGCTAGTATTTCAAACCTTTATGATTTTCTTTCTTCTATCAAACACAAACTAGATATTTTGATGAATTCTGAAAACCTGTAAGCGATTTTGTTTTTCATACTATGGAGGTCAATATTTCTGGTTTTCAGCTTTCAACAGAAGAAAGAAACTCATAAAGGATTAAATTTTAATTTCTGGGTGAGCTATCCCTTCAACAAGCTGAAGCTCTGCAACATTCAGTCAACAGAAATGACGTCTGAAATATGTTCTAGAATAAGTTCAGGAATGTTTACCAAAGTGGAATTTCAGATGGATTTCTGTCTCGTTTAGCCATCCAGAGTTAAATGACAAGTTCCCAAAACAACAACTGGTGATTTCGAACGAGTTTCTGAACCTTTTCCCATCTGGAGTTTAAAGATGAGCTCTAGGCAATTTGGTCAAGTGTTGCTCTAGAATAAGGTTGAAATTGTTTAGCAAAGTGTTCTTGATTGCGATCCAGATGTCTTGAGATCTGACTTTAAATATCAACTCTTGATACTTTAGACAAACTGGAGGTCAAGAAAGAGTTCTGGAATCAATAGTGAGCTGGAATTCAAACTTAGAATGATGCCTCATTTTTAAAGTAGAAAGCTGTATGGACCATTCATCACATACGCTTGATGTTCGTGTCTGGTGTGAAAGTGGGGAAAGAGTGCTAAAATATGGTACAGTACAGTTCACTGTTTTCATGAGTCTGACAGTATAGACAGAAATAAATCGTACCCCACTGTACTGTACCAAAACATAATGCTCAGTGGAAACAGCCCATAATTGGAGGTGTGAGATTAGTTTTAGAGTAGATTTAGTCAGCTGGAGTTGGGTTCTGGAACGTTTAGCCAAGTAAAACTCGAAATGCCATCAACTGAAGTTCTGCAGCATGCACTGCTTGAAATATAAAAGTCTGATTATTCTAGACTGTGTTTATTGGAGCTGGACCTTTTGTACAGATAAATTGAGTTTTATTTTGTTTTAAAACTCTTATTGAATTTCCTTATTTTCTTTTATCCACGATCCCTGAAGCTTTTAAATAAACTATGGTAAATTGATTACAGGAGTGTTTTAAGCTGTATAAACTGCACCAGTCTAAAACATCCTTATTAGATTTGGGCATATCGATGTTTCACAGACACTCCTGAAGCGTTATCATTCAATCAGGACACACTGCTGGCTTTACTGACAGCATGAAGGTACCACTATTTACATGCCCATTTATCGTCCATGTTTTTCATAAGAGCAGTTCTAGCATTCATTCGTGTGCTTAAGTGAACTCAAACATCATAATGATTGATTTAATAAATGAAGTACATGATCTGATCTCAGTTTTGCCCATGTTTTCTCAGGTTTGGGAATGGTGACCCCAATAAACGACATGTTCAGTGTGGAGTCCAGTACTATGGTGAAGGGAGAGAAACAGACCCGCTGCAAACTGGCCAGCCTCTACAGAATAGTAGACCTGTTCAGTTGGGCTCACTTTGCGAGCTGCTACATTACAGTAAGGCACTGCTTCCGTTTAATATTGGCACAACTGATTCAATATTATCGTTGGGTTTTTGGTGTTTGTTTTTAGAACAAGGAAATGACAATGAATAGTGTGCATTGTGTGTAATCCAGGGTTTCGCAATCCATTCCTGTGGGTGATAAACGTTAAAGTTACACTAATCCAACACTCTTTGTAATTCATGGCTTCAAGTCTTTCCACTTTTTCAATAATTTAACCTCCGTTATATCAACTTATATTGTTATTAAATTGGACACTGCTACTTATGAATGTCTACCATGTAGAAAGGCATGCTTTGACTTTATAGTTATGCTAATCGTGATGAAATACATCATATGTGCTAAATATTCAGAATATTTAAAACTTTAAATATCTGGATGCCTTTTGGAATGGATTAAAGGGTCAGTTCACCCCAAAATTTAAAAATGCTGTTGTAAATTACTCACCGTCATTTCATTCCAATCCCAGAGTCATCTTCGTTACACAAATTAGGTTATTTTAGATGAAGTGCGAGAGTTCTCTCATCCTCCATATACAGAAATGTTACTGAGACGTTCAAAGTCCAGAAAAGCAACATGTGACATCAACTGTAATCATACAAAGCTCCAAAAACACTTTTGTGTGGCAAAATAACTGTAAATGCAACTCTGTTCACCTATATGTTCTCTTCCTCGAAAGAACGTCAGGGTGCAAGTTTACGAAGTATGGCGTATTTGCATTAGTATGATGGATTGGCACAACCAGAAGCATTGTATTGTCTGTAGTTAAAGCACGCCCTTATCTGATATGGAAGGCATTGATGAACTTGCAGGGCGTCAGTGGATTCTTAAAGTCTTAAATCCCATAGTATAAAAACAAGTCCTTGATAAGTCTTAAAATGTCTTAAATCTGTGTTTCAGAGGTCTAAAAAATGTAATCGAGCCAATCGCTGTAGAGAAAATTTTGTTTGTGTTTTGAAATCTGCTTAAATCTCTTAGTCTAACATCACACAGGACAACATAGATGGAACCAAAGTCCATTTATAGTCTTTGATGGAACCCAATAAAATACACACTCACAGGAATTTTGTTTACACAATTAATGTTTGCTGGGGTTACGCTCTATAATAGCTGCTTCAACCACGTAATAATAGGCATAATTTATTGACATTGGAAAATTATGATTTGTTAGTGTTGTTATTGCAGTTTAGGGGGAAGGAATGTGACATTTTTATTATTTTTTTATGATGATAATAATAATAATAATAATAATAATAATAATAATAATAATAATGTTTTGAGTTTTTTTACACTTTGTATGTATAAGGATAGTCATTAGTTGTGCTGTGTGCATAAAATCGGTCCTAAATTTCAGATTTTTGAATTTTGTAATAAAAAGGTCTTAATATATAATTTAAAGCTGTAATATATATTTATAATATATGTATATAATATAAAATATATTCTTAGAATCTGCAGATGCCCTGACTTGGTGTTTTGAGCTTTTTAGTGCACAAAAGTGTTCTTGGAGCTATTTTCACATTGAATGATTTGACAATAGCTTTGTTTCCTTCCAAAGATGCAAATTATTTTTGTGCAAAACTGGACTATCACATAAAAGATGTACGAATAAAGCACTGTTTCCATCCAATGGGTTAAATAGGACAAAATCGTCACTTCCTGATTAACTGGTGCCAAATACCAAAAGTAATTTGCTGTGGTAGGAGAAGCTGCGTGAATCTTTTCTTTATTTAATAAATTACTTGCGTGTTAGAAGATGATGCTGACACGCAATAAAGGCATTTAAAGACGTGAGATGTGGAGCACAGATGCTCTTGACCATTCTGGAACTAATTAATAATATAACAACACTCAATACTGAAACAGTTAAGACGTTTTAGAATGAACAAAACAATTTCAGTTGTTTTAAAATGTGCTCAGCCTGCTGGGTTATCCATTCACACACACTTTTATCATCACATGATCTCTTATAACAATCACTTGACTTTTTTTTTTAATGCACATACTGGAATTTGTTCAGCAAAAGTGTTTCCATTGTAGTTTATTTATTCTTATTAAATAAAAAGTTTATCCTACTCAGTTATGTGGATATGTTTTTCATGCACGTTTTCAAAATCGTTGCACATCATGGCGTTTCCATCAACCATATTTTAAAGTCATATCCAGAATGCGCATAAAAATAGATGGACGGAAACATAACTAATGTTGTTCCTTTTCTGGATTTGGGACCGTTCCAGTCTATGGAAGAGTAGGAAGCTTAATAACAGAATATTATTTTTAGGGTGAACTAATCCTTTAAGAAACCCTGAGTGAACCTGGTCATGAGAAGCAAAATGCAGCTGCTTGTCTGTGTTTGTTTTTTACCGTGTAGGTTCGTGTCAGTAAGGAGCAGGATCATATCCTCATCATCCCCAGAGGACTGTCCTTCGCTGAGGCCTCGTCATCCAATCTGGTAAACAAACTGTCTGCCTTGCATTATCACAGCAGTGCCTGATAGCGGTTCTGGGAACGGCTCGAGCATCCACGTGACAGGGCTAGCAGGTCACTTTGAGCAGTGTCTTTAGCTTGAACTCACATTCCAGTAAGTTTCGAAATAGATTCGATTCAAACGACCACTATCATTCTTTCCTTCTGAATTAATTCATCAGTCACGTTATATTGATTAAATGATAAATAATTGCTTAATCCTTCCGTTTTGATTAAGTAGTTCCTGGTTATAGTTTGCATTGCTCTGGCATTTTTGTTTTGTTAGTTGGCTTAAATTATTAATGATACGTTTAATATTACCCAGAGCTTAATAGTAGCTGTGTGTTTGGAATGTAAGTTTGTTACGTGCTGTGCACAGAAAGAAAGTGTTGGCAGACCTTGACTGAGCTCCTTCTGCTCGTTGCCAATGTTTGACGTGCGCTTAATCAGCCGGTTATTTCTTTGAAATCTCAGAGTGGGTTTTGGATGCTTGCTAGCCTGCGTGTTCATGGCACTTTGAGGCTTTTAGGGCTTGTAGTTGTTCGTTCTTATTATTTTGTAATCCAACTGCGGTGGATCTAATTTCTGGTCCTGGAAAACCCCAGCATTAGACATTTTTTCACAAGTATACTTTAGTTTTGTTGCAACAGCATTGCCTTTCATGATAGCATGAACTCTCGATACTCTAGACAGTTTCGTAACAGCACTATTTGTTACCAATAAAAACGTTTAACTACTTGTTTAAACTAGAGTTGCGTGGGCCTCATAAATCAAACTATGTGACCGTTTGTGTTCAGATTTCATCAAGTATGAAGTGATAGTGAAGTAGAAATATCTGTTTTTGGTACAATTTCACACAACATGTATTATAATGATCACGTAATGTCAGTAGATGGTTGTAATGTTTTGACCACATTTACACTATGTAACCTGTCCAATCGAATGGAAAAGTCTTCAAAAGTGGACAAGCTCAAGAAAACAATTCTCAGTGTTTTGATTATGACAAGACGGTATGTAATTATATAGAAATGGAAGTTTGAGAGAGGTGAATGGGATCAAGTTTAATTGACTAAAACTTAGGACATCCGCAACGCAGTTTAGAGTTTACATTCCTGCCAATATCTTCAGAACAGGCTGGGCCGGGCAGTGATTAAGCATTTGGATTTTTTTCTTTTAGTCATTACTCAATTAGCTTAATTGCGTGGAGAGCTGTGCACAGATCTGTAATGAAAGCATTAGTTTACTTTCATACTGTTTGTGCTCATTTAAGACAAAATTATTTGTGATTAAAATAAAACACACCAGGACGGACATGTTTACATATTAATAAGTGTATTTGTCTGTTTAAAAACACACCCATATCCCAAAGCGTCCACTTTTGCTCATCTTCAAATCACAGGTACAGAAGCTGATTTGAGAAGTGTGTCTTTTTATCGTGTGCATCCATAGGAGGGTTGACAAGTTTGCAGAAAGAATAATCTTCAATGTTCTTTTTCTTACTTTTCTGGGCTAATTTCTGTACTTTAAACAACTCAGAATTGTAGTTGATAATGTCTTTTATTACAGCCCACGTTTTAAAAAAAAATAGTCGAGTTTATATCAGGTTCAGGCCCATAATTACAGTTAATGTGTCGGACCGGGTTGTGTATGGACACAAGGTGCACAGGCTTGGATTTAATTTTTTGGGCTCGATCTAAGCTCTAGCACAGTTAATGCACTGCCTACTGCGCTATCAAAACAGACCAAGTTCAACACATTTTTGACCTCATTTGGACCTAAATGTAACCTAATCGTATCTTTATCCCATGTGCCTAAAAGCCAAAAGATTTGTCCACACTTGTTCAGACCGAATCCAGATTCAAATCAGTTTTTTAACTCCAAATTAGCATACTCAATAACACAAGATTTCAATATGTTAATAGCTGTTTTCGATAACACTTTATTTGGATGGTCCATTTGAGTATTAGTAGACTGTCTACTAAATATCTGTTGATGCTGACATTCAACAGACATTTAACTGACTATAAGAAACTTTGCAAGTGCATGTCAACTTACACTAACCCCAACCCCAACCTAACAGTCTACTTATAATCTAATGAGAATTAGTTGCAATGTAACTTAAATTCAACAAACGGACCATCAAAATAAAGTGAGACCCTGTTTTCTTTAATAATCACGCATCTGGTTAAAGTCTTTTGTTAATAATGTTATTATTTCCTTGAGGACTGAAGTACTTTTACCACCAGTATAGCTCAATAAGGACACATGGCAAGTATATAAAAGTCTGTATTTGCTCCCTTGGTTAGAGTTTGTTTCTTGCTTTAGCCCTCGAGGTAGTCTGTGACAAACAGAGCTGAACCTGTTCATGAGCTTTTACTTTTGAACGTTTTCCTGTCCCGCTGGCGTAATAATGAGTTTTGACATGCTGCTCGTGGTGGATGCTGTTTTGACAAATTCCTGCCAATCAGGTGATTCGATTCTGGAATGAATTAGTGAAGCACATTTGTCCCCCTGCCTGCGGCGTTCATGACTCAGTGAACAGAATCGAAAGCGCCTGAGGCCAGCAGTGGCGGTATCTGCCTCTGACTTGCACTCTTGTGCCGGCTAATGCTGTTTTTAATGCTGCACTATGCGGAATTGTGTTTAGGGTTGAGTTATGACCAGTCCCATGGCATTTTTCACCTTCATGAATAATAACTTAGGCATTATGCCATCGCAGTGTACAGGCAGATTATTTTTGCGTGTGCAGTCTTGGTGCTGTGTCATAAGCTTTAATAGCTTCCGTTGACGTTTTATTTATGGGTCAGAGGCAGTACAGGTCTGTCCAGTTTCTTTGAATTTGATAAAGGCTCGTCTTTTCTGTTTTTATTATCTCTGTGTGTGCATTTGAGAGCGAGATCTAGATGCTGCTGACACAGTCATGCAGAGCTCCTGTTCTCTGTTCAGGGGGTGTGGCTGTGGGTCGGTGCCCGCTGGAATGAGGCCAGCAATCTGGGTCAGTTTTATTAACCCTCTACACGAGCAGTCTCTACACTTACCAGTGCCTTTAACCCCTTATCAGGGAAGCATGTGATGTTTACACAAGATTTTAAGTCCGCTCATGCTACGCTTTCTGCCTTGACACAAGAATGATGTGGGTAGTCTCACAGGAGGTTTGTGCAGATTTGTCAGTTGCATATCTATGAAGTAAATCTCCTATTCCTACACATCCCTAATGTGCTGTCAGATTGAGATGTGTTGACTCTGAAATTCACAAGACTCTGGCATCACCAAGGCAGATTCACCCTTAAAACTGCCAGTTATTAATATTTTCTCTTTTTAGACCCTTCTCTGTAAAGCCTAGAGATGTTTGTGTATAAAAATGTCATCAGATCAGCAGAAATACTTAGAGCAAATGTCTGTCACCAACAACCATGCAATGTTCAAAGTGTCTTAAAGCAAGGAGTATAGAATACACAAGACGTGTTTCTCATATAGTTTTGAGTGGTGAAAAGAGTAACAGTCAACATGGCTAATGAAGCCCCACCTACTAGCACAGAAGCCAATCGTTGATCGCAATAGACTAATGATTCTCCGGTGGAGGGGCTCGGACCAGATGTGAGTTTCTGCAGATTTTGTGTAATTTGAACAATTAGAAATGAAAATTGAGAGACAGTTGTTGATTAATTTAACCTTGCAAGCAATTTTGGAGAATTTGATGTTTCCTCATTTAAACAGAATGACCGAGCATACTGCCCATGACAGGTTTTTCAAAGATGGCCGCCGAGTGAAATGTCTTGCCTTGAAGGGACTTTGCTTAAAGGTAGGGTAGACCGTTTCAGAGAGGCTAGCAGCTAAAGATCCTGCCTGCCCTGGAAAATCACTGTCTAAACCACGCCTCCTCCAAAACACATGACCTGAGGCCAGAAGTGACAAGTCTACTGAGATTACCTCATCTGTCATTCACCAGTAAGAAAACATTACAGGTCAAAGTGTATGTTTCCAAATATCAATCTTTCTGTTGTTTTCAATGAGAGCAGCACATTTTTAGATAGTCAGCAGTGTGATAAAGTATTGTTTCCCCAAAGTTTTTTTAAATGCACTGGCAGTTTAAGTATGTTCCACTAAACCAAAAACTCTAAGGACTTTGTTTAAACTCTCAAGCACCCAGGGTTTTTGGTGTGTGAATGCATGTCCTGTCAGTCTGCATGGTGGGAATGTGCTGATGACATGGTTTGTCTGCACAAACAGAGTGTGCAGAGGTATACAAATCCACATCTTGACAGTCATGTAGAATAGTCTATCTTAATGTTTTGGACTGAACATTTAAATTGGATGAATTTTTTTTTTGGTCGCACACCTTTCGCAGATGATATAAACTGATATAAATAAATTTATACCACATAACTTCAAGGCAGTTCACACAAAATAAAAAATCCTTTTGCCAGCAACCAGCATTTTTCAAAATAACTTTTGTGTTTTGCTGACTTTAACACACTAGATCTTAATGCGTCTCATAGAAAATCGTCATGCAAAACTTATTAGCTGCGTCCCAAATGACACACTATACACTATGCGCTTATGTACTTATGCACTTACACACTCAACAGCATAGTATATGTATGTAGTGCTGTCCCAAATGGAGCACTAATGGCTTTTTTACTAAGCGGAAGTTCAAACCGTTTCCCTGATGATGTTTGACGGTTGCCAAATTAGAGAAATAAATGACCAAAATTCCAAATAATACCTGGCATGAGTATAACCGCATTCACCATCGGGAGGCGCTATAATCACTCTCGTAGGAGAAATTTGCTTTCACAGTCCAATATAAATAAAGTTATCCAACATGTGCGCACGATAGCTCCGCCTCTTCCGTTACGTGCACAAAGCTCCGGTCGTTGAGTGCGTGAAGTGTCCATCATTACACACTTCATATTAGCGGTGGAATGAGTGCATCATCTGGGTAATTAAAGTGCTCTTATTATTGTTAGAGTTTTCAGTGTGAACACACTTATTACACTATTTATACTACAAAATGGCGTAGAAAAGTGCACAAGTATGCGATTTGGGACGCAGCTATTGCCTTGATGCAAAGATCCAAGCCTAAATGAATCTCTGATTTGTAAATAATGCGTCTTGTAAGTACAAATCAACAAAACTGCTGTTTGGGTAACATAAATGACTAAAGCATGACTATAAAAATGAAAAATAGTGATCTATGATCTGAGGTCTCTTTCAAATTAAACATTATGTTGGTTAACCAGGTGAATAGCATCATTGTGAAATTTAAATAAATGGATTGCATCATCAAAAAGCAAATACAGAGCAATAATAAACTTTAAAGCATCTTAAGAAATTCTTTAAACCAGTGGTCCCCAACCTTTTTATCACCGCAGACTTGTCAGCGCTTGACAATTTTACCATGGTCTGAGGGCGGGGGTGTACGTAGTTTGCTAGGCGACCATCAGAGTCTGACAAGCTGACAAAACATTGCTGCAACTCTGATACAAGTTTTAATTATGGAGAAAATGTAATAGCACTGCAGTTGGGTTGTAATAATACTGGAATTCAATATAAATCGGTAACCAAATATAAAAAAGTCAATTTCTCGCAAACATTTGATCGCTGTGGAGCTCGTTCTTAAACAGCGCTGATTTGCTATTTTGTTCACACGCTCAACAGAAATGCCTTTAATTGGCCGTGAAGGTCATTGGTTCACCAAACTCAACGTTGTTTACTGCGTGTAACCACAGATACAGGAACACTGGAGTGTTTTAAAGTCACGTCAATCAGCTGGTTTGTCTAAAAGCTGATATACAAGCAATCCGCTGATGAATCATGGTTTTAAAACGATCCAGTGTCTGTGTATCTTTGGTTACACTCAGTAAACATGAGTTCGGTGAACTGATGACCTTCACAGCCAATCATAGTCATTTCTGTTGAGCACGTGAACACAATGGTAAATCAGTAGTGTTCGAGAACACACTCAATTGTTTGTGAGAAATGGACATTCTCAAATTTCTGTACCGATTTGGTGTTGAATTCCAGTGTGGTGACAACCCTACACTGCAATGTTTGGGTGTTCTGTGTTTTTTTATGAGAAAATTAGTCTACCGAAATGTGTATATTTCATACAAAGTATGAAGCTGATTGGTCAGTTCTTGTCACTTGATTCACAGTTCGCTCGCAGCATTCTGAAAAGTTGAGATGCCTCCCTTGGAAATAAGGAACTTGCACATGCTAAAGATGTGCTAAGTTCGCCGTCATTTGTGATCTCTCGCAGTCGATCTTGTTCTTTGGATCCATTCCTTGGCAGTTTCACGGGTCCTTCACTAGGCGTTTTACACTTTGCAAAGAAACTTTCCAAAGACGTTGTTACTCATTTTGCTAGCTTGTGGGTTAAATTTTGGTACCCAAGTGACCAAGATGTAACCAGAAGAATGCGGTCAATTTAAAAATAAAACAATGTTCAGTCTCAGATAATAAATAAAACGGAAATAATTAATGATTTCTTTGGCGGCTCTGTACCAATTGATCCGCGGCCCGGAGGTTGGGGACCACTGCTTTAAACCATAAACATAAAACTGCAAGTATGAGCAATCTTTTGCTAAAACAAGCATCACTTTTACTATTGCATAATATAGCAAGAGATTTCATGTCTGTGAAGCAACAGCTGCAAACTGTTCCAAATGTTTGTGTAACAGGAAAGTGTAACT
Source organism: Danio albolineatus (assembly GCA_903798035.1). Classification (NCBI taxonomy): domain Eukaryota; kingdom Metazoa; phylum Chordata; class Actinopteri; order Cypriniformes; family Danionidae; genus Danio; species Danio albolineatus. The sequence goes on along the minus strand of CAIGQQ010026532.1, from coordinate 17,307 downwards.
TGTAATTTCGTTGTTAGTTTTTTTTTTCCTTTTTTTTTTTGCTCGTTACTTACACTCAATATTAAGTGGGAGTTTTTTTTTTTATTATAGTCTTTATTTGTTATGGTGAATATAATCATGTGTTGGCTTGACTAGTTTACAGCAATCAAACCTCAAATACTGATTAAACCACAACTATAGTTTTCCCTTTGGGATTTACCTTTCTCTAAGCATTTATTACTTCAGAGAGCCAACTTTAAGCCGAACTCTCTCGAAATCAGATGCAGTGCCTTGCCAGAGAGCACAGCTAAGACTTTATTTCCAGTCCATTAGCGTTAGGGTGGTGGCATAAAACTGCAGATTTATCCATTAAGATTTGAACCGGCTTCCTGCATGTAATGAGTGGAGTAAGAATAGCACGAGAAAGACGCAAGGTTTGTTTTTGTGTCAGTAGTCACATGATATTAGTGAGATTATATAAATCTGATCTGCATGTGGATGGATGTCAGTCTGAGCTCATTAACAGTGATGGTGCTGTGCTTATTTAGAATTGGTTGTGATATGGGGTGCATGTTGGGTGGCCTGGTACTGTCTCCATGTGATATTTTTCAGAGCTCTAAACAATCCCGACATGCAAAAATGCCTTTAATCACTACGTATGGAAAAAACTATACACATATCCAGTGACTGAGTCATTTATGTGCATACACAATGGTTTAAACTTCACCAAGGCTACATTCAGTTGCTCAGGAACACACAAAAATATGTGAAATGTTAATACAATTTAAAGTAACTGCTATTTAGTTAAATATTTTTTAAATTGTAATTTATTCCCGTCACGCAGAGTTTAATTTTCAGCATCATTGTCTTGAGTCTTGTCTGATTAATACAAATTACAATGATTATTTTTAAGTCTTTACTGTCGCTTTTGATACATTTAATGCTTCCTTGATTAATAAAACTCCATTTCTGTGAAAAAAATAAGTCTTACTGGCTGCAGACGTTTGAACAGTGGGGAAATTCTTAATTGGGCTATAAATATCCATCAACCCCAATGGCCATCGTTAAACGAAGACCCAGAGGCTTATTTATAATATTAATCGAATCATCCACCGGTTCTCGGTTTATCTGCACTGATTGTTCCTTCCTGATTGTGTGCACAACATCAGAGTGAATAGGAAATGGGGCTAAAGATGTTCAGTCTCTGTTTGGTTACACAAGCAGTCAGATAGAGGGAAACATGCTAATATTAATTTCACAATCTTCTGTTCTCCAGGTGAAGGTGAATATCCTGGGAGATGTGATTGATCAGGGCTCCACCAACCTGCGCATCGACGCAGCCGGCTTCAGTCCCCACGCTGCCATCTACTCCATCAGACCTGACGTGCGCTGCGTCGTTCACATAAGCACACCGGCCACCGCTGCAGTAAGCTCTATTCAGAGCTTTTAGCACATTTTCTAGCTTGTTTTTAACCTTGTTGTAATGTTTTAAGATGTTGTTGGTTTATTTTTTTTAGCAAATTGCAACCTTTGTTGTAGCACATCGTTAGCAAATTATAGCAAATTACTAACATGTTTCTAGCTTTATAGCCTATTACTAACTTTTTAAATAAGTTACTAGCAGCATGTAGCATTTTAACAAGTACCTAGCATGTTTGTAAAATATTTAAACAAATTCTTGGCATGTTGCCAACATTTGAATATGTTACCTTGATAGCTTTTTAGCACATTTCCAGCATGTTTTAATGTTGTTGTCATGTTTTAGGATGTTGTTAATTGTTTGTTTCTTTTTTAAACAAGTTGCTACCTTTGTTTTAGCACACATTAGCAAGTTCTAGCAAATTACTAGCATGTTTCTAGCTTTATAACACATTGCTAACATTTTAATAAGTTACTAGCATCTTTAAAATATTTGAACAAGTTCTTGGTATATTTATAACATTTTGACATGTTAGCTTTTTAGAATATTTTTTAGCATGTTTTTAAAGTTGTTGTCATGTTTTAAGATGTTCATTGTTAACATTTAAGGTTAGGTGCTATCTTTGTTTTAGCACATTGTTAACAAGTTCTAGCAAATTACTAGCATGTTTCTAACTTTATAGTACATTTTAATAAGCTACTAGCAGCATGTAACATTTTATAAGTTCCTAGCATATTGATAACATTTGCACGTTAGCTTGATAGCGTTTAAGCATATTTATAGCATGTTTTTTGGGGTTCTTGATTGTTTGTTTATTGTTTTTACCACATCATTAGCAAGTTCTATTAAATTACTTGCATATTTCTTGCTTTATAGCATATTGTTAACATTTTAATAAGTTACTAGCAGCATGTACCATTTTAGCAAATTTCTAACATGTTTGTAATATTTGAGCAAGTTCTTGGCATGTTTATAACATTTTAACATGTAAGCATGTTTTGTCGTTTTGTTTCTTGAATGTTTTAACATGGTGCTAGCTTGTTTATAACATAACATGTTTTAACAAAATCATAACATTTCTGGCGGGCTTTAACTGCTAACATGTTTTTTGAAAAGTTGCTAGCACATTCTAGCAGTCATTCAGGCAATTTGCTTGCAGGTTTTCACCTATTGCTAGCACATTTTTAACCATGTTACTAATAGCCCTTAGTGATATAACATTTGTGTTTTATCGCATTCTCACCTTTATCACAGAAGATAGAAATAAAATGTAAAATATACCTTTTGTCAGTAGTTTTAGAGTGCATTAAACAGTTAAGTTTCTGAGTAACCTGAAGTTTGGTTGCATGAACAATAATGATAATTGATAATTGCATGATAATTGAAGTGTGTGTGGTCACTGGATCATAAACAATTTGCTGTAGGTTATTACAGTAGATTGATAATTAGCAGTTCACAATGTTATATTAAGAAAATGTTTCCAGCTATATCACCCTCCCCATTTGTTGTCATATCTTACCATATATCAGATTTCAGCGTTAGAGCATGGGAATTTTTTCATTTGTTTTAGGAAAACTGCTATAAGATATAAGATTCAGACTTTGGTGGTTACTCTGCAAAAATGCTTTCCTTACTTAGATTGTCTCAAGTCCAAATACATAAAAATTCTTAAATCAAGAAACATTTTCTAGATGAGCAGAAATATTGTCTTGTTTTAGTGAGTTTTTCCTTAAAACAAGCAAAATAATCTTGTTTTTCATTTTGACATAATATTTATTTGCTTACAACATCGGCAGATTATTTAGCTTGTTTTAAGGGAAAAACTTAATTTTGGCATATTATTTCTTAAAACAAGTAAATAGATTTTGCTTGTCTAGAAAATGCTTCTTGGTTTAAGAATATTTACATATTTGGACTAGAAAGTAAAGCATTTTTTGCACTGTTTAGCTTTAGAGGATTTTCCTTCAGATATTTTAGTCTTAGAAAAACAATAATTTGAGGTTTAAATGGGATAAAAGTGTTGCCTTCCTCAAGCCAGTATAATTATTACTCCACTTTGACGTGCGTTGATCTCCTCTGTCTTATGCCAGGTGTCGTCCATGAAGTGCGGCCTTTTGCCCATCTCTCAGGAGGCTCTGATCCTTGGTGACATTGCCTACTACAACTACCAGGGCAGTCTGGATGAGCAGGAGGAGCGTGTAGAGCTCCAGAAGGCCCTCGGCCCCACAGCGAAGGTAAACAAGCACCTCTCTGGCAGCAAAAAATACCACTCGTTGCATATATACCTTTTAAATGTGGTTGAGTGTAACCACAAAAAATGCAGTTGGTATGTAAATGTGAGAGATTTGTTTGTGTGTGTGTGCATTGCAGGTGTTGGTTTTAAGGAATCATGGGATTGTAGCTCTAGGAGAGACCATTGAAGAGGCCTTTCACTACATTTACAACGCTCAGTATGCCTGTGAAATTCAGGTAAAATGATGCATTCCAAGTTTAATACACCCAATCTGTGCATTCAGACACACAATACACTCATCAGACAGTCATAAATGTGATCGTAAGACCCGTTGATGTTAACCCTTGTGTTCCTTGTCTTTTTTGTTTTAGTTTTTGTGATCGTTTTGGCTGTGTTAATGCAAACAGCATTTTTTTTACTGAAATGTATATATTTTATCCTCATTTCCTTTCGTACGTTTGTTTTACGCTAGATGCAACAATAGGAAGTCAAGACCCTTAGCACATAGCTGTCTGTTTAAAACCAATTAGTAAGATTTATTTCTAAGAACCTCATTTAGACAGCATTCAAGTTGATTTTTTCAATATTTAGATTTTTTTTTTAGATTTTCAGATAGCTGTATCTTAGCTGAATATTGACCATCCTAACAAACCAAACATCAATGGAAAGCTTGTTTATTCAAGTATTTTGGCACATTCACGGGTTTGACCTGTGGAGCAAGTAATTGCTGTTCAGCTCTGCAGGCCATGTTAATTAAAATTACGTAATTTTATGTGGAGTGTTGGTATGGGTATGTGTGTTTACATGTAAATATTGGGAAATCTGTATGTGTGTGTAATTGGTAGATACTGCACACACACAAAAAAACATGAAAACTGATGTTATTTCTGATCATTGGCTTATTCAGTACTTAATATTAGTGATACTCCGATTGATCGGCCACCGATCACGATCAGCTGATATTGGCTAAAAATTACTTGATCGGCTAACCCCAAAAGCGCCGATCAAAAAATCCAATCACTTGACGTAAATTACTTGCAGGACCTTTTCACACGTGCATGCACAGCGCACATGTAAACAACAGCAGAGCTTACCCGTGGCAATATGAGTTCCCCCGTCTTTTTCAAATTGTCCAATATTGTAAAGTTAGCCGTTTGCATTATATGTTGTGATGAAATCGCTCAAAGTGGAAGCAAACAACTGCATTTTTAACAATGCTAACATGATTAGGCATCTTAGAACATGCCATACAATCCAACAACATCCCAATCCCTCATCCAGCCGACTGTGAGTGACGCATTTAAACGGCGTGAACCATACAGCAGGGATAGTATGAGGTGGAAAGACATCGCGTTCAGAATTATGGAATTCATTCGCCTCGACGAACAACCTGTAATATGTGGAAAGCAGACGCCTGTCCAAAGTCCCCGCTTAACAGCACACTTTATTAACCTAAACTTCGAAAGACACAACATTGTGCTACACTGTCAGGATTTCAAAGGGTCACGTTCTGCGGAGGCTTTGGTGAACGCATTTAGCGGCATGTTTCATTCACGGTGGATCGAAAGAGAAAAAAATCCACGCAAATTTAACATACAACGTCAAAAACATGCAGGAAGCAATGAGAGATGCAGCTTTCCCTGGCCTGCCGTGTGTGGCGCACACTCTCCAGCTTGCTCTGCATGTATTGCAAGCCGTTTTGACATTAAATCTATATCCTGTTCTAGATCGGCGCCAAAAATGCTGATCGGAGGATCTCTATTAAATAATAATTTCTAAAGTCTGCTTAGGATTTAAAATGTGAAAAAATTAATTAATTAATGAATTTATTTTGGAATATATATAAAAAATGAATGTTATTATGATCAGTATTGGGGGTTACGCATTACAAGTAACGTGAGTAAAGTAGCGCATTACTTTTAAAAAAAATTGCATCATAAAATTTAAGTTACTCTTTAAAAAATGTTATGTGAGCTACTTTTTAGTTTAGTTAATTTTGCTTTAAAATAAATTGCTGAATTAAAATAAATGTTGTCACGTTGAATCCCGCGCTCAATGAGAGAATGCAGGAACAGACAGAAATGAAAATGGCAGAGCCTTACGTTTCTGCGATATAAATATTCTCATTATTTTGAACACGTACAAGAAAAGGAAAAAGAGGATTATTTGAATAGAGAGGGATTGTACTTCACTAATAAAACAAAACATACAAAAGCAGCAAACGCGTTGCTTTAAACTGTCATTAATCTGTATATGGGCGCCACGGTGGCCGAGTGGTTAGCACGTTCGCCTCACAGCAAGAAGGTCGCTGGTTCGATCCCCGGCTGGGCCAGTTGGCATTTCTGTGTGGAGTTTGCATGTTCTCCCCGTGGTTGCGTGGGTTTCCTCCGGGTGCTCCGGTTTCCCCCACAGTCCAAAGACATGCGGTACAGGTGAATTGGGTAAGCTAAATTGTCCATAGTGTATGTGTGTGAATGTGTATGTATGGATGTGTTTCCCAGAGATGAGTTGTGGCTGGAAGGGCATCCGCTGCGTAAAACAAATTCATTCAACAGGTTCATTCCGCTGTGGCGACCCCGGATTAATAAAGGGACTAAGCCGAAAAGAAAATGAATGAATGAATAATCTGTATATACGGCATGTAGAGTAACTCAATATTGTAATGCATTACTTTCTAAAGTAACTTTCCCTAACACTGGTTATGATGCTTATTTAAAGAAACTTATTTTAATAGTTTAACATGAATTACATTTTTGTATTTATTATGAGGACAGCTGGTAAGGTAATCCATGTCAGGGAAAAAAAAAAGGAGATACTTTTACTTTTAAATGGACGCACAAGGGTTAAGGCACACGTATTGAAAGTGCTTTAAAAAACAATTTTCCATCCCACAAAAAATAAATGACTCTGAAACTAAACAACAAGTTAATCATCTCTTCATTTCTGTTAAGTGATCCAGAGCTGATAGAGCTGTTGTTCTAAAGTTCTATTGCTTTCATTTTCAATTTATTTTCAATTTATTTCTATAGCACTTTATACATTGTAGATTGTGGCAAAGCAGCAGTGTAAAAGCCATAATAAACATAAACAGCCATAAAAAAACGGAAACATATAAAATAATATAAAATTGTCCTTGTTTCTCTCCAGGTGAATGCGTTCTCTTGTGCTGGAGGAATGGAGAACCTGATCGTGTTGGATCTGGAGAAGTTTAAAGCTCGTACGCAGGGAGTGGCGCAGGTTGGAGTCAACATGGGCTCTCAGCAGAAGTGGAGGCTGGGAGAGCTGGAGTTCGAGTCGCTCATGAGGATGCTGGACAACCTGGTAGGTGTTGACTTGAGATTGAAATACTCTATTATACTGATCCTGACCATGAGTTGCATATCTAGTAGTGTATAGTAACAGACAAAGCAGTAGTGACAACATAAAACAAACAGTTACTCACGTGTGTGGTGCAGAATTACTGTTGGATCCACTGTATTCGGCACGACATCTCTTATCCTTCTCAAAATGCGGCATCAAACTGAGCCTTGTTTGAAAACAAATCCACTTTAAAATTCATTGGAAAAAAGGACTAAGGTCTTACTGTCAAGTCTTTCCGCAACATCTTGTTGTCCACATAGGTCTGCATTTGACTCTTTTTAATCACTACAGTGGA
>CAIGQQ010026529.1:0-12340 GCA_903798035.1 Danio albolineatus | reverse complement strand
AGTCATTCGGCAGAACTACAGTTCAGAACCACTGTAGTTAAAAAAACTAGCCTTACACACCCAACCCCACCCCTAAACACAACCGTCATTGGTTGATGAGCAAATCGTACTGAATTGCACGAATTAGATCGTACGAATTCATACGAATTAGCCACTAAATAAAAAGTTATGAATTGCCGTGAGATATCGTTGGTCAGTCCGTTAGAATACTCTATAGATATGTTGTGAATGCCATCGTTGTTGTCTCTGCTGAAGAACACTTTCTTATACCGCCAAACTACAACTCCCAGAAATCATTGCACTTATTACTAATGCCAGAGCTGACAATCATCGGGACACTAACACATACACACAGCTGGAACTTATCATGGAATAATTATAGAACTATAAATACACCTCACTAACACACACTTTCTGAGTCTTGTTTTCCCCCACGAACATTGCAAAGTGTTATTCCTGTCTAGTCTTGCTATGTTTTTGACCATTGCCTTGTTTACCGTTCATGTTGCTTTGCCGCCTGTCCTGACCATTTACCTGTTTTTGACTATGCTCGTTGGATTACCTTCATGCTCCAGTTTGTGCCTGTACGACCACCACAATATAAAGCTGCCTCACCTCTGTTGTCAACCCAACTCATTACAATATGGCACCCCTATTCTATTTTTATCTGTTATAGAGTTTTTTCATATAATACAAAAAGACCCATTATGCTTTGCATGTAGGCCTTCATGTAGGGAGGATGCTCAAAACCTGTAGTTGGCTGGTTGCAATCATGTAATTTAATTTGCTTTTATTGTTTGTAAACTAATATTGCTGTTGATCAGCACCACCCAACCCAGGCTCCTTCTGAAAACACACCCCTATATACATTTCTGTAGAGTGCCAAATACGTCCCAGGAGGTTCTTTTTTGCAGTTTTTGTTTTCGCAAATCAACCAGAGGCCACTGTCGACTGACTGACTAATCGACTGACCGATCGACTGACCCAACCTCCTCCTTCCCTAAACCCAACCAAAAGTGTTTTCAAAAGCACCGTTCGACCTGTATTGGTTATTTTAATGGGACTTGAAATCTGGTGCTACAAGCCTTTGAAGTCTTTCAATTTTACCCTCATTGTCAGATATTACCTTGTGCTATTTAAATGGAGCCACTGTTTGTCATTGCTAACATGAACAATACTTACTTACTTACTCCCAGGGCCATTTATATCAAAGCTGATATTTAGCCCTGCACACCATGTTGGTGTTTCGTAGCATCTAATTTTTATGAGTTGAGTTGTTAGCCCAATGCTCTACCCCCAAATTTGAAGGACCACGACATACACACTATGAACAATTTAGCTTACCCAATTTTCTTTGGGCTATGGGGGACACCGGAGCACCCGGAGGAGACCCACAGCAACACTGGTAGAACATGCATACAGAAATGGCAACTGACCCAGCCGGGGCTCGAACCAGCAACCTTCTTGTTGTGAGATGACAGCGCTACCCACTGCACCATGCACCATGTCGGCCCAACATAACCAATATTTTACTCAAATATAAACCCAAGCAAATTTAATTCATTTAAATGTTTTACAAGTACTTACAAGTATCTTTATTAAGATACACTAATTGAAAAGTGCCATTTTTAAGTTACATACAAACACATACGGCTACCATTGTAAATTCAAACATGAACTAAATGAAACATGGAAACTCCTCATAAAATTATACATCACTTTCTTCAATTTGTGTCAAATAGTGGTGGTTGATCAAGTATCCGTTCTTCTCGTCAGTGTATGGCATCGGTGTTGAACAATGAAACTCATTTCTAGTAAATGGGAAGTGAAAGAAATCACTCTTATACTCATACAGTAGCATCTTCGGACAAATAACAAATCCCTGACAGTCATTAATTTTGCCTGATCGGGCAGCACATGGTGTCCTCTACACAGGGTTTGGTCTTGATAAGATATATCAACAAGAAGAGCATTCAGTACAATGTGCAGTGGAAGCTCTGCGCTATGTTCACAGTTATTTTAAGCAATGATAAAAATAGTTGTTGTTGTTGTTATCATTCTCCTATTACCCAGGAACATTTCAGTGACTCTGGATCTCAGAGAGGAATATTAAGATGAAACTTCAAAATCTACAAAGGAATCGTCATGATGATCAGCATCAATTAGCACAAACTTACTCCAATCAGTGGTTTTCTCTGTAGACGTTATGATTTGCTTACAAGAGCTGGGTGAATTTACAGTAAATGGAAACTGAAAGTGATTCAAATATGAAATTGAAACTAAAACTGTCGTTAAAATGCACAGTCATGCCCCTCCACTCCATGAAAGTGCATGCTGACAAAACAAAAGATCAAATCAATCACACTGTATTATTAAATGTGTAAATTTATCCTCATTTATTTAAAGTCTGAGCCTTCCCTCTTCTTAAAGGGAACCCTAGGTATCAAGTCTTGTATCCATTACTATAATGTAAATGATGCCTCTTTTTGAATAATAAAAATTAAGACTTTAGTTTTGGTGACAATTCATGGTATTAACAAACCATTAGCCTAATAAACTACTAATTACGCTGAAAAAAAGACTGTGATTTTAACAGTAAATGAATCTGTTGATGAACCCCTGCACAATCACTGAAGGACAGAACAAGAAATAAAACCATACAGCCACAGCCTTACACTAAAGCAACTGAATTATGAATTATGAAATGAACGCTTTCTTTTACGACCCGCAAAGTACCGCGTAAGTACAGTGAAATAACGGTGTACTTTTCAGTACGTATAGTATAAGTATAATTAACGTAAGTGTAGGTATAAGGGAACGAACTGTAATGCTTGGGTAATAAGGGGGTAACAACCAGATATGCAACACGCAAAGTACCGTGTAAGTATATTGATTTTACAGTGTACTTTTCTATAAAGTGCAAAGGAACAAACGGGTAATGTCTGGGTAATAAGGGGGTAATAACCAGATATGTAATGCTTGAGTAATAAGGGGGTAACAACCAGATATGCAACACGCAAATACCGCGTAAGTATATTGATTTTACAGTGTACTTTTCTACAAAGTGCAAAGGAACAAACCATAATGTTTGCTTAATAAGGGGGTAACAATAAGATATTCAACACGCAAAGGACCGCGTAAGTATATTGCATTTACGGTGTACTTTTCTTTAAATATTGTATACATATAAGGATGATGCAAGTGTGGCAACAACCTAATGCAACCTGCAAACACCTGCGTAAGTACATTAATAATAGTACCCTTATTCAGTGCTTGGGTTTCATATGGGGTGTTTAGTAAAAAAAGGTTTACAATCTGTATTGTATATTGTATTTTAAATCTGCAATTAAATATAAATATTTTTCATACACTACTTACCTTATGAAAGTGTACTCGTCGATCTCACCACCGCCAGAAATTTCTCAACATTATCAACAAATAACTTTGTATGATATACTGTCAGGGTTTAATGCAGATTAAAACAGGCTAGCATCTTTACGGCTCTTTGCACGGGGGGAGGGGGGGGGTGTGGGGGGGTTAACTGTTGCATTTCAGTGAAAGTATTGCTGATGTATTTATAGAAAAATGTAGTGTGCAATTTGGTCGTCAATCAATTAAAAATGCTAATGTAGTTTTCTCTGTTCTTACTGTTAAAATAACACTTGTGCGTTGAAATCCAGCTTCTTCCCTCCTTGTTTCACCAACCTCAATAACAATTATTTATTGTTGTAAGGATGGATATATCTCTCCATAATAATTATACCCTGAGAATTATTATGGAATTCCACGAGAGAGGACCACGGGAATGGTCAGGCAATAAAACCATAAACTCTCTAATCTTCTTCAAGGATCACGAGAAAGCTGTTGTCTCACCATCTGCCCTCACACCCTTTGGCCCTCCCTAGTTATACGACCAGGGTATTGAAAGGTCACTCAAGGATGACCAGAATTCAGGTTTCTATGGTGAAATGAAATAGGTGGTGTATTTGCTAAACTTACAAACGTTAGCTTGTCATGTTTGGTATCATTTTAAATGTCTCTGTGTGATTGGTAAAGTGGTCTTAATGTCACTGTGATATTTCACTTGTATTTGGTTATTTGGGTTTTGACTTTGATAAAATCTCTGCCAGATGCTCCCCCCTCCAGAGATGATTAACACATCAAATACACTAGGCAAGGGTCACTGTGACGCCCTGTTGGGTATATAAGGTATCAATGTTGTTTAGGCCATGGGGATTCAGTAACTGAAGGACCCCGTTGTAGTGTATGAGTGTCTGACGCTCTGCATCAGAACTCAGATACTACAACGTATTTTTACATAGTCAGGTATTCCCTCTTAATCTATCTTGGAGGAATTGATGTTGTACAATTTGAATTGGCTTATCTTGTGCAATTATGTGAATTGGAATGGAAAATCTTTGCCTGACAAATAAATGTAAAGACTTTTGTTTAACTAAATATCTCCTGAAATCATTTGAATCTAGTAGATTGTCTTAGGCTGGAGTTTCCGCCGACCTATTTTGGTATTTTGTCATACAGTCGGGCTAAATGGATGAAGCCTTCTAGCACAACATTTAAGACCTGCTGATTTCTGACTGAATCTACTGACTTAGTATGTTATAATCTAGTGGCTAAATCAAACTTTCTTTATGTATGAGCAAGCATGGGGCGGCCTATTATTACTTAAAGGAAATTAGTTTACAGTTATATCCTCTATCTAAGAACCAGAACCGGCGAGGATGTGTCCGTGAGCAGATGTAGCTGGCCAGCATACTGACTCTAAGCGACTTCGGGTAAGCAATGAACCATTACTTGAAAATAAGGATTTATTAGGTTAATCGATCTAAATTAGACCAAATCATAACCTATAAGGTAATCGGCTTGAATTGGATGAATGAATATCTAAATTATAATGAATTGGAGTCAGATTAAATTCGGAGATGAAAGCGAATCAAAATATGTTTTCATAAGTAAAAATATTTCTTTTCACATGTGCTAAAAGGCTTACATGCATTTACCTTCACCCATACTGTTAGCTCCGTCATCGGACTAATAAATGGACCCTTACAAAGTGGTGACAAGCCCTAGTGATCTCCCATAAAGTTTCAGGCGAGTGATGTCTTTCAGCGCAATATGGAAAAGGAATACTCCGGAAAAAGAGGTTCGAGTCTCTCTTCTTCTTCCAGCTGCTGAGGTAAGCCAATTGTTTTGCCTTCTATAAATGTTGAGGGAAAGATAAATGCATATATTTATATAGACACGTAAATATAGCATGAGTCGGGATACTCAATAATAATAGACCAGAGACCGTAAAATCTGGTTGGGCTTAAGAATTAGAGAAAACCTCATTGTTTCGTCAGGGACAGAATAGCAGCAGAGTGGGGAAGAAGGAAAACTCTTAACCAAAAATTTGCATCTCTTTAAGAGATTAAAGTTTAAGATGGAATAACATCATCCAAATTTTATTCTGGAACTTAACAGAGAGTGGCAAATGAAAATCTAAATTCTGATTATAACGATTTCCACGAAGGAATGTTTATTGCATCTGTTGTAATAACTTTGCAACATTGCAAACAAGCAGCGTTTATATTTCAAGAATTTTAAATTTGTACTTAGATTAATTGGAAATTCTTATTTTAAAATTTGTTCTAAACATGTAAAGTGAAGTTGGGCATATTCAGTACAATATAATTAAAAATTAAGTTATAATTTCAAAATAAAACTCCTATTAGATGAAAATAAAATTTCAGGTCTTTAAGTTTTATTTCCAAACAGAAAACTTTGACTAGGTGTTTTTGTTCACCAAAAGAATGCCACAGGGTTTCCTTTTGGCCTTTGTGGAAATTGTAAAATAACATTTCTATTGACAAAAGACCACACAGTAGGTCAAATGACTGTAAAAAAAGGAGTGATATTTGAATCCAAAATCTGAATTATTGAGGACTGTCATGCCACAAAAGCTTTTAACAAAGTCTGTGAATTATTTTCTTCAAAGATTAATCTTTAATACTTTTAGTTTTATAGATTAAACATAATTAAACTCTTTCAAGTGATATATAAAAACACAGAAAATAGTTTTTAAAATGCTGTTTAAGACTCAGTCTAAATAGTCAATTTATTACACACTTATGCATTTCAAAATGAATAACACTATATTCTCATAAATTCACATATCATTGCTTCAGATAAGATAATACAGGTATCGCCCTACTTATCTGAATTGATTTATATAGAATCGTTGACTCTATATAGGTATCATTTAAGACAAGTATATAAGTCACTGTAATTAAACTACCTGAAAATGAGAAGCAATCCCTTACTTTACTATTTGCGAAAAGGTAATTTTAAATTGCAGCGACTATTTACTTTGTAACTAATTACACCCAACACTGGACATGTTGAGAGCATGATGTAACCCTTGTAAGAGTATATTTTTTCCTTTTAGCAAATGCTAACTAAAAGCTACACAATGAATATCTTGTGGTCAGTCAAGTCAATGGGCCAAATCAGAAAACTCAAAGTTCAGAGACAAATTATACAAACACACACACTCAATGCAAAGCTTTAAGTGTTATAATTTTCTGTTTACTGTGATGAGTAAGAGAAAACTGTTAAAATAAAATACAATTTGTACAAGGAAATAATAAACAAAACCCAATTACTCACAAAAACTCTCTTTGCAAGAAAACAACAAATTAATCAGATGGATGTATCTTTCAGAAAGAAAAGCAAAATGAATTTCAATTTCAAAATAAATAAACAATTGCTTCTTTTATCACCAAACTTTTCACCTCACTTTTTAGATTAATTTATCTTAGATAATTATTTGTTATTTTAGATTAGATCCCTATTTAGTTCAGTTTAGTTTAGGTTTAGATTTAGTTGGGATTATTTTTCTTATTTTCTTAGTCTCTTTGGAATTAAAACTCTAGTTTAATTTCACTAAGTTGTATATGAAAACAACATAATCATTCACAGTCATACACGATAATTATGCAACCCAAATAACACTTGTTTTTGGAAATGAAACACAAAAGACAGCTGGAATTCACACTGCAACTTTTGTGTGAATTGACCTCAGTCCTGGATTTTTTTTTGAGTTCAGAAAAATACCTCAATTCCTTAGAGTCTCAAACGAAAGTAATCACCGTCATCCAAACGAAGATGAGAATCCAGAAAAAAACAAAAAGGTTGAAGGTTCAAAGTCTATGGGTGGCTCGCCATCATCCTCTTCTGTCAGCGTGACTCGACATCCGAAATATTCAGCAGAAAATCCAATTTTAAATGAACGCAACAAATCTGGCCTGAATACACAGAATAACATCTCTTAAAACTTATATAAATCAAACCAAATCTTCATTATTTACCATACAGATCGTGCTTCGTGTGCAATAAACATAAAATTACACATACATAGGAAAATAGCACACAATGAAGATGTTACACATAAGATTAAACTTTTAACTCACCGATTCCTCTGAGTTATTTATAGGTTAACACACCATGAAGTCCCACTCGAGACGTCGGATCATCTAGGTCTCTTAACAGGTAAGTTTAAACCTCTTAGCTCAACTTTTGACTAGTGTTTTTGCTGTGAATAACTATTATATCATCTGTGTATGTTTAGTTACTTTTTCTTTTGAAAAATAACAAATCTTTTCCTCTAAATCTCTTAGCTGTTCACACTGCTGTGTTCACTTTTCTCTCTCCTTTCTGTCTCTCCCGCAACTCTGGTGGGCGGAGCCAGCATCGTTCTGAAAACTCTACCCATTGGGCAATTTTTCCTGCAGTGCTGATTCTTCCTTCGATTGGCTAAATTTTGCTGCAGTAATTTGCATATTAGTCACATGCTTAAAGGAATTAAAGGCATATCTCTCTCATTTTCAGTGTCTGTCTTTTTTTTATATTTCAAGTGTGAAATATATAGCATAGACATTTAATAAACTTAAACTTTTTTTCTTTATACTACTAATTTTAATTTGAGTCCTGGTTACAATGAACACATAACGTGTGTTTTCTGCATTTGTACGGTTGTGCCCAATCTTTAAACTTTCACATATTTAAACAAATTTACAAAAAGAATGTTCACCACAACAACTAAGCTCAAAATAAGATAAATGTGATTAATTCACAAAATTCTTTAAACTGAGCAATGTTTGACTTTGGAGAGGCACTTACAATTCACTAATTATCTAGGCAATAAAGTTTACGACTGGTTTCCAGTGTGACTTGATCCTGGGCGCATAGTGAACATGTAAGGACAAATGCCGCCCCGGGCCAAATCAACAGGGGACATTCCAAAAGATCAATAAGATGATAACCAGTCACTCTAAACAAATTACTAAACAGCCCCTGCAGGGACCAGTAATAAAATTATTTTAAGATGTATACTATCTAGAGATATTATATTTTATATCATAAGAACATTATGATATTGTATATTATCAATGATAGCATCTAACTTTATAATGATTCAGCAGGATTTAAGAAGAAAAAAGAAAGTTGAATGAGTATAAAATGGACAAAGCAAGTGTTAAAAGGAGAGTAAAAATGCATGTAACAAGAAAATGAGGGTCTTTATTAATGCTAAGACATTAAAAAGAAGTCAGCAGATAGTTAAAGAGGGAAAACAGTACGTAGGGAAACCGAAAAGAGGGAAACCGGAAGGAAAAATAATCAAATTATCAAGAATGAATTTCTTTATCTTCTAATTATGCAAGAATCTTTAATGAGACAAATCGACGGGCCCAACATTTGTCAACTACACTGATCGACCTGATTGGATTAAAAATACTCTCTGTAAACATCGACCCAATGGTAATAGCTTTATTAGTTAAACAGGCAAGGTTAGAGGCTGATTGCATTTTCATATTTGTATTTATGTTAGACACTTTTTCATTTCCATAAAAACATATAATAGTTGTTTGTGTTACTAAAAAGTGCACCTAGGCTAATTTAGTTCCTCAAAGCACATGATTGTCTTACTGTGAGTGAAAAACACTTAGGTTTGTGGCTGTAGATGCTCTATGCATTCTAGGCCTGATATTGTGTGAAAAAATGGAATTATCTGTATGCTAAAATTAATTAATTAATTTTAAGGTACATATGTTTATGATAAATGAGCTTGTCTCCTAAAAGTGAGAAACTGTGCTATTCGCAATATAGTGGCAGTTTAATCCACAAACAGGAGTACAACATTAGCCGTGAGGCTACAGTGTATTTCATAATTACATTAACAAAGAAAATGTTTCCTTACAGGAGTCCATCAGTCTGAACTTTGAATAATTCCTTTGAAGTTATTACTACTGTAAGTGACAAGGGGAGGTACATATTTGTACTTTTCCTTGGAACTCCATGGTAAAAGTAATTTTACTTTTGCTGCTCCGATTTAGAGGCATATCGCGTCTAAGAGCGCGAGGAAAGCGCGTAGCATCCTTCACCAATTTCAACGCGCTTTTGCGCACCTTCTTTTGTCGTGTCGTTTCTAGGCGACCATCAACCATTTTCTCAGAGAAGAAACTAACAAAGCTGCAGCTTTGATACAAGTTTTATTCGTGGAGAAAATAGAAAACCACTGCAGTGTTTGGGTGATCTTGGTTTGTCTCTAGTAATTCTTAGACGTATGTATTCCATAAGAAGCTCGCTCGTTCTTGTCACTTGACTGGCGGTGCCTTCACGGCATTCTGGATAGTTGAGATATCTTCCAACTAGGTGCACCTGGAAAACAATTCGGATAGGAGCGCACTGCCAGTTCATTGAAAATATCGAACCTGCGCGCACAAAAGACGCGATATGTGAACGGTACTTAATGCTTTTTTTTACTGAAGTCAGATGTTCAGTAATAACTCTCTCTCATATTCTCTCTCTCTCTCTCTCTCTCTCTCTCTCTCTCTCTCAATTCAATTCAATAATTGCTCTCTCTCTCTCTCAATTCAATTTAATAATGCTTTATTGCATGACAAATGTTACAAATGTATTGCCAAAGCATTTTTTTCTAATTAAAAAAACACAGTAAACACAGTAAACAGTAGTAGTAAAAATTACAATAAAAACAGTAAAGAAATATACATATAATAATTAATCAAAAATAGAAATAATATAAACTCTCTCAGGCAACACGGTAGCGCAGTAGGGAGTGCTGTCGCCTCACAGCAAGAAGGTCGCTGGTTCGAGCCTCGGCTGGGTCAGTTGGCATTTCTGTGTGGAGTTTGCTCTCTCTGTGTTCGTGTGGGTTGCTCCGGTTTTCCCCACAAGAATGTGCAGCTGTTTCCCAGTGATGGGTTGTCGCTGGAAGGGCATCCGCTGTGTAAAACAAATGCTGGATAAGTTGGCGGTTCATTCCACTGTGGCGACCCCGGATTAATAAAGGGCCTAAGCTGAGAAGAAAATGAAATGAATAAACTCTTTCATATTATATATCATCTATAATCATATATACTCTTTCTTTCTCTCTCTCTCTCTCTCTCTCTCTCTCTCTCTTTCTCTTTCTCTCTCTCATGCAATTGTTTGTGTTAAAATAACAAAACGTAAATAAGTAAATAGTTTTTTTGAAATTTTTATAGAGTGTAACCGTTAAAATGCAGCAATCTTCTGTGAAGGTCGCTCCTTCTAATGCACTACACTTTCTTAAAATAAGCCAGCAATGAAAAAAAAGTCTAATAATAGAGTAGCCTACTATTATAAAGTAGTTGCATTGTAAAGTTTTAATTAAGCTATAGGTGTTATTCATTCTCTATAATTAAATATAAAGATTTCACAATGATTTCTGTGACTTTTTTTTAGTTCTACAACAGTACTGTAGTAAAACCATATTTTACTATGTTTTACATGCAAAGATTAGTAGAGATTATAGAAATAACTAGCTAGCAAAAACACATTACCATTGTTTGACTTCAGACGGCATGTGCTCTGCAGAGTTTGAGCTCTACTGTATATGTGCGTGAAGAGACTGTATTAAAACAGTACAAATATAAATAAAAAATGACTTGCTATATATGAACAATGTTTTTTCCCCCCATAGAACTGGATAAACCATGGAGACAGATTGACTGGGGGTAAGCTATACCTACAAAAGCTTTCTAAGCAGACTATTTTGTTTTGTTGTTTTTATGTGTGCAATATAGATAGATAGATAGATAGATAGATAGATAGATAGATAGATAGATAGATAGATAGATAGATAGATAGATAGATAGATAGATAGATAGATAGATAGATAGATAGATAGATAGATAGATAGAAGCGTACCCAAATTTACATGCACAAAATGAAATTATATATTAATAAAATATGTTTCACAAATGATACTCATGTCATCCCATCTTTGGGTCTTCTTAGTCTGGAAAAAGGATCAACCTATTTTCTTTTTCATTATTTTCATTAACGAAATTAACACTGTTGGATAAAGGATTAACTACTTAAAATTTTATGATAATAAAGAATAAAATTTCAATTCTAAATTAAGTCAGATTGCACAAAAGGTGTTTTGCATTTCTGAAACATTTTATTTTTGCTTTGACAGACAAAAAGAAGCCCTGAGAAAACGGCTGGAAAACTTCTCTCCGTGTAATCCAGATGTAAAGGACATCAAGATCCTGATAGCTGGACAATCTGGAGCAGGAAAGTCCAGCTTTATCAATACTCTTTATAGTGCCTTTCAAAATAGGATATCTTGTAGGGCACCAGTTAAGTCAAGTGAGGGAAACAGTCGTAGTTATACACAAAATGTAAGTATTCCTTATATCTCCCAATAGCTTATTGTTTAAGAATTTATTTGAAAATGATTTGCAAATATATTTGGTCTTGATTTGTAGCTCAAAGAGTTCACCATCAAAACTGAAAAAACAGCTTTGCCCTTCGTCTTCAAGGACATCATGGGTTTAGAATCTGAAGAATTTCATGGATCAAAAACAGAAGATATCATCAAAGCTTTGTTTGGCCAGGTGAAAGATGGCTATAAAGTAAGAAAAACACATGTTAACCATGAAAATAACATTTATTAAGAGATTTATGTGTGCAGTGTGTGATGTTTAATATTATGCTGAAATTCCCATCTTAGTTCAATGAGGAGGAGTCAATCAATTATGATGACCAACATTACACTAGAAACCCCAGCCTCTCCGACCAGTGTTTCTGTCTAGTTTACATCATAGATGGAAGTACAGTCCAGTTCACAGATGATCGACTGATTAAAAAGTTGCAGATCATCCGCAAGAGAATCTCAGATAAGGGTAAAGCTGACCCCTGAATGTTTATGCTTGTTTTCATGAGCTTCTCCTGCATTTACACTTTTTAGCTTGAGCTTTACAGTACATGAAGCCCCAGAAAATGACCCAGTTAT
>CAIGQQ010026528.1:1749-25442 GCA_903798035.1 Danio albolineatus | reverse complement strand
TATTATTATTATTATTATTATTATTATTATTATTATTATTATTATTAATCAGTACAAAATAAAATGTTACTAAATGCTATTCCTTAAATAAAATTATATTACTAACAATTAATAGAAAAATGCAGATATTTTACCATAGAAATACACAAAATATATAATAAACCTAACATTACAAAATGTACCAAAGCATTACAGCACAACTTACTTACTTACTCCCAGGGCCGTTTTATATCGAAGGTGAAATTTCGTAACACCATGTTAGTGTTTTGTAACATCTCATTTTTATGAGGTGGGCGCCCAACGCTCAACCCCCAACCTGGAGAACCAGGACATAGACACATACACTACGAACAATTTAGTTTACCCAATTAACCTATAGTGCATGTCTTAGGACTGTGGGGGAAACCGGAGCACCCGGAGGAAACCTACAAGAACACAGGGAGAACATGCAAACTCACAGACAAACTTAAACTCATGTTCAGTCAAAACTTTCAATTGAGGTATTTAACAAAACCAAAAAAATGTCTCCACACACACACAGGAGAAAGAAACTCCATAAGGAGAATAAAGGCAAGCGTTTCTAAGCCAGCCTTTTCTCACGGAGAGATGAAACACAGGAAAGCTTCATTTGTTAAATAAAGCGTCGGCCCTGAAAGCGGTGCTTTAAAATGTGATTTGTAATCTTCAGGAGGCACTGACTGCTGACTACTAACAACTGACTAACTAGTCCTGTGTGTAATTTCTCATTTTACAGTAATGCATAACTTTCAGCAGAGTTAAAAAAAATTCTTATTCTCGGAGACATCGATTAGACTAAATCAAGTATTCAAGGAGCTGTGGATGAACTTCACTCAAAAACATTGATTTCTGCCGCTTGTTCGCTTGAGCTAATTAAAATGAGCTAATGCAAAACAATTCCTGAACAATCTGCCATTTCATTCCACTGCGTGCAATCAATGTGAGGTTGTAAAATGGATGTTCAATTAATACATCTGCAACGGAACTGCTGAAAAATGCATTCATATTTGTCAGCTCTAGACCAACAAGGACATATTATCAGAAATGGATGCAGGTATTATTATCATTACTGTTGTTGTTGTTGTTGTTCTTTAAATTAACTGTATTAGTTGCTAAAATAAAAGTCCAAAAACAAAAGAAAATTTAATAATAATAATAATAATAATAATAATAATAATAATAATAATAATATAAATAATAATAATAATTATAATAATAATAATTATTATTATTATTACTATTATTATTATCATCATTATTATCATTATCATTATCATTATTATTATTATTTAAATTAGTCAATAAAATACAAAATAGAAAGAATAATAATAGTTATTACTTTATTAATATTTGGAATATGAATGTTTTATTGATTTTTAAACTTAATAGAAAAAAATCAAAAAGAAAAAGGTTTTTATTATTACTATTAATAATCAGTCATTGTTATTATTAATAAACAACAACAACAACAACAACAACAACAACAACAACAACAACAACAATAATAATAATAATAATAATAATAATAATAATAATAATAATAATAAAAATAATAACTAATAATAATATTTTTATTATTATTTTTATTATTATTATTATTATTACTAAAATTATTATTATTATTATTTTTATTAATAATCAGTTATTATCAATATTATTTCTATAATTATTATAAATAATAATAATCAGTTATGGTTATTAATAATAATAATAATTTATTTTCATGTCGGCTAATTCCCTTTATTAATCTGGGGCCACCACAGCAGAATAAACCGCCAATTTATCCAGCATTTTTTAATGCAGCGGATGCCCTTCCAGCTGCAAACCATCACTGGGAAACATCCATTCACACTCAACACTACGGACAATTTAGCCAACCCAATTCACCTGTACCACATGTCTATGGACTTGTGGGGGAAACCGGAGCACCCGGAGAAAACTCATGCAACCACAGGGAGAACATGCAAACTCCACACAGAAATACCAACTGACCCAGCTGGCCCTAATAATAATAATTATTATTTTTATAATTATAATAATAATAATAATAATAATAATCATTATTATTATTATTATTATTATTATTATTATTATTATTATTATTATTAGCATAAATTATTATTATTATTAGCATAATAATTTATTATTATTATTATCACCATCTTCATCATTATTATTATTTCAATCAATTAATAATTTATGGCCCAAATTGCTTATGACCACTTTTTACGGTGTTGAAAATGATATCTAATTTATTATTCTACTACATTAAGAATCAAAAGCCAGAATTTAGTCCCAAACCCCAAAAGCAAAAATAATATTCACATATGTTAAAATTTACACCCATTAAAATATTAATTTCTTCCTAATATAAAAAATGTCTCATTTGTACATCTCTCTCTCTCTGACTAGAAAATGTGTTTCCATCTCCGCCTTCGCTTAAAGCAGCGCATAGAGATTCATGGAGCCCTTGTCTATTTTTAGCCCAGGCTAAGCCATTTAAATCTGTGCCATGATCTTAATTCGATACCTGAACTTAATTAAACTCATCCGCAGGACCAAAGGGGCTTGAATGCAGCCAATTAGTCTCATAGTGCAAATGACGACAGACTGCTTCATTTATTCTCCTGTAACTTCGGCGCTCATGAATAATGCAGGCTCT
Source organism: Danio albolineatus (assembly GCA_903798035.1). NCBI lineage: Eukaryota > Metazoa > Chordata > Actinopteri > Cypriniformes > Danionidae > Danio > Danio albolineatus. The sequence continues at coordinate 22,762 of CAIGQQ010026528.1, read as the reverse complement.
GTTTTCAGATGCGCGCATACACAGATGAAACTGTGGTGGGGCTTTTGTTTGTTTTAGATTATTAATGTGCTTTAATGTCAAATGATGACATATAAGGTGCTTAGAGAAGCTTTATAATATGGTGGTTTAAAATAAATATTTACTTGGCCATAATAATAGTGAAAAGGGGAGGAGCTTTTGCTGATTGACAGCTGTAGAGTGCATTAGTGGACACCTACTTTTGTTGTTTAGTGCAGTTTAAGCATATTTTCTATAAGATGAAATGCTTATCCTAGTTTTTCATTTTCTGTTTTTCAAAATTTATGTGCATTTTGTTATGCAACATAGATGATTAGTGCACACATATGGATTATTGTCTATAAATATTTTTCCATCATAGTTTAAGCATGTTTTTTATCAGATTAAAAGTTTATCCTAGTTTTTTCAAGCCCATTTTTAAAACTTACGGCATTTGCATTTTGTTATGTGGCATAGATGATTAGCGCACACCTAGCATGTTATTGCGCATGTTGGAATTTGTTCGATAAATGTGTTTCCATCATAGTTTATGCACAATTTTTTATTAGATAAAATGTTTACCCTAGTTTTTTTAATGCACATTTTAGTGCTTTCATTAAGCATTTGACATAAATGATTGTTGCATGCCTACTTTTTCGCACACTGTTGTGATTTATTCAACAAATGTGTTTCTGTCAGAAACACATTTGTTGAATGTATGCACTTTTATCAGATAAAACATTTAGGCCCAATCCTAAATCTATTTTTGTACCCCTGCCTCTTCCCCTTGGCCCTTACAACGGAGGGTTAAGGGGAAGGGCTTCAAAACTTACCCCTAAGAATTGGGACAGCACTTCAACACCTGCATCACGTCATCATATGTCATCGCGATCTCTTGCTTCATATGAGATCAGACGATCACGACTGCTGTAGATATTTCAGTTGTGTTATTTTTTGGTGTTTATCTTCAGGAAATCACTGAAGGCGTATATTATGTTATCATAACAATCTAATGTGGCAATAAGATCGTAACTATACTGTGTATTTACACAGTGGCCATATTTATCTATGAAAACACACGAAAACAACATTAACATTATCCCAGACACTGTAAAAAGCTCATTCCCAGCCACTAGACATTACTGACAGGGTATTTGAGTGTCATCGTGTGTCAGAATGTTCTGGGACTGCTGTACAGGAGTTATGATTATGGATTATAGATCGCAAAATTTAGAGGGTTTTTTTTTTTGCGTTTTTTTTTTAAAGCATGACGGTAAAAGACGAACGCAGTTATGAATATATTAATACATACTACTACAAAAAATACTACTTTGTGGATCTCCTTACTTCCGGGTTCAGCTTGTGGCAGGTGCATTCTGGGAAATTTTCTTACCCCTCCGTTTTAAGTGTGGTCCTGAAAAATCTTCGTTCGAAGGGGTGTATACCCCTTGCCCTTAGCCCTAAGCCTTCAAGCTAAAAAGAATTGGGACACCACTACCCCTTGAAGTGAACGCGCAAAATGAGGGGTACAGGTAAGGGGAAGGGCTAAGGGGTAGAATTGTGATTGGGCCTTATACTCCTTAGTTGTCCATAAAAGGGAAAAGGGGAGGAGCTTTACAGCTATAGAGTGCATTAGAAGAAGCCGACTTTTTTGCATGTTGTTGAGCACGCTGGAATTTATTCGATAAATGTGTTTCCATCATAGTGCATGGACATTTTTTTTTTATCTTAAAAATGTTTACCCTAGTTTTTTCAAGCGCATTTTCAACACTTATGTGCTTTTTAGCGTTTCCATTAAGCCTTTTGTTATGCTACATAAACGATTAGTGCACACCAACTTTTTCACAAGTTGCTGCACATGTTGGGATTTATTCTAGAATTGGTTTGCCTCATAGTTATTGCTATTTTTTATCTGATAAAATGTTTACCCAAATTTTTTTACGGGTTTGTGTTTCCATCACGTTTATGCAAATTTTTTGAATCATGTAAGACATTTATCCTACACCATTTTGTCCATAAAAGAGAAAAGGGGAGAAGCTGATTGACAGCCATAGAGCGAATTTGAGCACGGCTACTTTTTCACGTTGTTGCACATTTTGAAATTTATTCGATACATGTATTTCCATCATAGTTTATGCTACTTTTTACACTAGTAAACGTTCTCTAGTTTACCCTAGTTTTAATGCATATATCTTAAGTTTATGCGCATTTTGGCATTTTCATTAAGCATTTTGTTATGTGACATAAATGAATGGTTCACACCTACTTTTTCGCATGTTGTGATTTAATTCGATATGATCGTTCCATCACAGTTTATGCACATTTTTTTAATCAGATAAAATGTTTACCCTTCTCCGTTTTGTCCATAAAAATGAAAGGGGGAGGAGCTTTTGCTGATTGAAAGCTGTGGACTGCACTACTTTTTCCCATGTTGGAATTAATGTGTTTCCATAATATTTCATGTAAATTTTTTAACAGCTAAAACATTTATCCTAGTTTTTAATGCACATTTTCAAAATTTATATGCATTTTGGTGTTTCCATTAAGCATTTTAGTATGTGACATAAATGTAAATGGAAACATAGCTGGTAACCCAAGAAAACGTGAAAATTCCATGCTGTTATATTGCATGAAAATTCACATCCACAAAACGGCAAAAAAATCATCAGAAATGTCACTCCAATCTTTAAAAATACATCTGATTATCATTATTTTTTTGCTCTACTCTCTACTCTGTTGTTCAGTAGTTGATAAATGGAGGCTCATAAATTAAAAATGTGATTCTAAGCACAATTAGCTCCGTCAATAAATGAGTTCTACACTTCATAACTTCAACATAAATATATATAGGGTCCCATTTTATGCCTACATTCCAATTGCCCAAGTGATAAAGCCTCTCATATGCGGCGCACCTTGTGTTGTTTTCCCTAATGGGACACAGTCTGGTCTCTATCACATTATAATGAGGGACATTTCCAAACCCTGTCCTCTCTGATAGCAGACACAGGCTTTCGCAAGCGAAAAACAACAGGCATGGCACAGTTCTGTACAGCTAATTACCTTCAAAAACAGCAACACCTTCTGTGATTAAACGCTGATTTCAGGGGAAGATGGACAATATAATCAAAACAGAGTATGTAAAGAATCGAAAATTTGAAGAAAATGTTACCTTCATGTGATTCAGGAATCATTTTAAATACATGGAAATTGGATATGAACGATATCTAAAGTTATGTTTACATGACATTGATGTTTCTGTTGGAAGAACTGTAAAGTTTACACAATGTATAAAAAAGGATCATTGATGCTGTTTTTATGTCTATATATTATTACTCATTATAAGCCTTGTTTATGTTTTATTGGTGCAAAATTCCAGAATCGTCATAAAGCAAGTCTTCACTTAAAACGTTGTTTGTAAATTCAATTGTAAATCAAGAATAAACTAAATCCAAATATGTATTTCTGCAGTAGCTTGCTGTCATTGGCTGAAGGAAAATTGTCTGATTGTCAATTTTTTTTTATTGGCTGATGGAAAAGTCATGTTCACACGATCCATTTTCTGGGATCTGGCAAGCCTGCCCAGCTAAACATTTCAGTTTCTAAACAATTGAGTTGAAAGTTTGTGACTGACTAAACATTTCATATCTGAAACCTTTTCTTTTTACATTTATTTACACTTATTATGGGACATTGATTTTTTACTGTAATTTTTTGAAGACTTCAGTTGACATTGTGTGTACTTTGAAATATATATATTGCAAAGAAATAACACAATCATAATAACACTGTAAAATAACAAAAAATCACTTCAAACTAATAACAATGGATATAAAAGTCACTTTGTTAAATGCTTCAACTTCAAAGATTGTCAGAGCTGAAGACAAAGTCGAATGAGGTCATACGAAAGTGCACAAACATATAATGTGAAAAAAAGAGCAAATTATATTATCACGAGGTGACAGCTTCTTCAAGGGATGGTTCATCCACAAACAAAAATGTACGCACTATTTACTCAATTCACTATTTACTATAACCTTGAGCTGTTTCAAACCTGTACGATTTAGCTTTTCTGTTGAACACAAAGAAAGATATTTTGAAAAAATGTTAGGAAAAAAATACTATGGGAGTCAATGTTACCAGTTTTCGATAAATCCTGTTTCAAGAGTTCACACTTAGCTGATGATTAGTAATAAGCTAGTTTGACATGCTGTCCCGGGAGAGAGCCCTGAGCTTATTAGATCCTCGAGCCCGGGGCTCCCTCCCGTTTGCAGGGCCAGAGGGGAGTTTGAGCTCAGGTAAATCTCGAGAACCCCCTGCCCCCCTGCTGCTTATAAATTGCTATAAGGGTATGCTGCTGGTGGAATCTGGGTATGGTGTGGATTTGTTTAAGTCAATTTACTTATGTCTCATGTTTTGGATTGTGGGAGGAAACCAGAGGCCCCGGGGAAAACCCACGTGAGCACAGGGAGAACATGAAATCTGCACAGAAATGTCAACTGGCTGGGTAGAGGCCCAAACCAGAGGCATTCTTGCTGTGAGGCTACAGTGCCACCGTGCTGCCCTATCGAGGAAAAGGGAGGAGAGGGGGTGGAAGGGGAGATTGTTCAAGACGAAGATGACTAAGGTAAGATGCTTTGGTTATTTATACTAAGATGAGAATCGTTTGATTGGTAAATTGTGCATTTGCTTGACTCTGGGCCAGCTGTGTCAATCATAAGCACGCGCTCCTCTCGAAATTAGTTTATAAATGAACTTCACTTTGTGTTCAGCAAAAAAAAAATTTACTCAAACAGGTTTTAAACAAGAGTAAATATGAACACCAAATTTAAATTTTTGGCTGAACTACCCCTCAACATTTGCTCAATTATAAACCATTCTGTCATGCCAATACCTTTCGCCCACATGGAAAAAAAAGCATCACTCTGGCATATGCATGTGAGTTTCCACTCGCTCTCTGCCATTTTTCCATAGCAGAATCCTGGGATTGAGCCAAGCTTCTTGGACAAACCCTGCACGAGGCTGTTGCTCTTCCTAAAGCAGGTCTCAGGATGGATGACCACAGGATCTGGCAGCGGCTGAAATTAGAGTCTATGATGCCTCTCGACGGAGAACCCAAAAATAAAGGCTCAGAGGAAGCGAACGCTCAGGAGCCACTACTGCGCCTCCACCCACGCCCAGTGAAGGTGGTGTTATTAGACACCAGACGGCCTTTAAACACTGACCACAGCGGCTGTTTAAATGCGAAATACAACCAGCTGGATGCATATTCATAGTGTGTGTTACAATCAGTGTTGTGCTAGTTACTGATAAATAATAACTAGTTACTTCATTCAAAAAGTAACTCAATCACTTTGTAATGCATTACTGTTAAACTTACTGAACATTTTTGCTGCTTCCATTAATGTCCTCAGTTCTGCATTGAAAATACAGTTGATCAACTTCACAGTTTGAATTAATTTGCATTCTCACAACTAAAACACAAAACAGACTTGAGCGTCTAGCTTCATCAAGGCATGTAGCTTTTAGAGGTGTTTTCACAGTCTGGAGTTGCTGTTCGTCGCTGTATATAGAACCTTTCAGCCAGAAACACATAGCTTACATTTGACCTAAAACTCTCCAAGACCGTCGCACATACTTGAATACAGGGAAACATGCTCACGTCTTTTTCTTTACGGTGGATGGTTGGCATCCACCAATCCCACAATGCTGTAAACAGAAAATGTAGGCTAGACCAAGTAACGGACAAACGCACCACACTCAAAAAAATGAGTACTGCTGCTTGTTCAAACTACCTGTTTTAAATGAGCTGAAACTACACAATTTTTGTCATTTCTTTGGCTAATTTATTTGTTTTAAGTTCAGTCCACTTAAATTTGTAAACCATTACGTTAACTTAAGCGTTTTGTGTTGTAACAACATGACGGAATTGTGTTGGTCAAACTACCTGGTTAGGGGATTTGTAGTTCCCAGCATGCTTTGTGTGGGATTCAATTAAGAGAATTAAATATTGACAATAAAAGTAATCTTAGATGTTTAAAGTTATTAGAAAGACTTGTTTGAGTTTAATATTCACTTTAGTTTGAAGATTTAGAAGATTTTCATATAATCATTTGAGATTTCCCCCTTGCAGAAGCACCCATGCTTTGGGTGTAGGCATTAGCATTAGCAGGCATTAGCAATTTGTTGCATTGCTCAGTGAGCAATAACTGTCCTAAAATGAGTTCTGAGATCTGTGTCAATCAACTGCAAATGTAAATTATGCTTAAAAATATGAAATACGCTTAAAAATGGCTCTTTTGATAACTTTAAATAAAGCAAAGAGACTTTGAAATGGACGACACATAATCAGACCTTTGAGTTTAAGTTAAGTAAAAATACAAATGCATTTAAACTTTTCTTTGATAAAATCATGTTGGATCAACTCAATTACATTTAATTGATTAAATGTATATATTTTTAGTTGGTGCTAAACTAATTCATTGGATGGAAATCCTGCCCTCAATTAAATTGAGTTCATCCAATGAGTTATTTTTTTAGTGCATATTGCCCATAGCATTATTGCCCAACACTGGTTACAATGAGATAATATAAGAGTACTGGACATTAAGGCTGCACAATATATCGTGTCAGCATCAATATCGCAATGTGTGTGTCCGCAATAGTCACATCGCACGATATGCAAGGTTGAGTTGGGAACCTGGGATTACAGTTGATCAGCACAACAGTTGAGAATACATGAGATTTGTGGAGTCATAGCAAAGTATAGCCATGACGACAGAGTGAAACTTTATTATTTACATGTGCTTTAAAGGCATTTCAAATTGAGTTTAAAGCATTCAAGCACAAAAAAAACTACATTTTTAACTTAAGGTGAAGAATAATCTTACTTAATTATTACAATGAAGACCAGTGGCGGTTCTAGTTTAAGTAGCACTCTGGGCAAAACTGACGATATATGCTTCTTTTATTCTCGCCTGTAAGTCACTCTGGATAAAATTGTCTGCTAGATTAGTAAATGGTATGGCATTTAAATTGTTGTAAATGTAGTTTTTATGTGGTGTGATTGTTTTTTATTTTTTTATTTTTGCTGTTTATTAGGACAGTGAGTATATGGCACTAGATATCTTGTCAATCAAAAGTCAATGCTTCCCTGCCATTGACAAGGTTTTTTGTGGTGACAAGGAACTTTTTTAAACACAAGCGGGGAAAGAGTTGCTAAAATGCAAGGTATGTAAAAAAAAAAAAGAGAAAACAAAAGACATTGTAAACCTTTGAGAAGTTTAGTAGAGTTTATCTAGTATATTGATATGCTTAGAAACCATATCAAATGCTCTTGTTTGTGCATTTTAATGTATTAAATAGCACAAAATATGAAAAAATAGTAAACGTACTTGTTACTGTATGTGCTGTAATACTGTTGTACATTTGAATACATGTTTTTTTACTCTTTTTACTGTATTTTATATATGATAATGTATTCTATGTTATTATACTGTGTATGCTTCTATTTTAGGTGTGACTTTTTTAACATTCTGTAAGGTCTACAGATGAAAAATAGCTATTCTTGGCTAATTCTGGCACATTTAACAGTAATGTTTATTAATGTGCATTGACCCTACAAATAAATAAATCAAACTAAACTAAACTAAACTAAACTGAACAAAACTAAACTAAACTAAACTAAATAAACTAAAATAAACTAAACTAAAAAAAAACAATTTGATCCATTATATATAACAATACTATTAAATAACCATATTCATAAACCTGTTGCCTACACATGATATTTTAAGATGACATTGTTACTTCAATCAGCGCTTCTTTTGCTAACGGAAATACATCATAAACCAATTTAAACCTAATAATTACTTGAAAAAAACTAATTTAAAAAAAGTGTCTGTTAGAGTAAAATTTAATTTAAAACTAAAAGTATAAAATAGCTGGAAATAAAAAATAAAAAAGCAAATTATTTATTAAATACTAATTCAATTCATCTGTATTTCTATAGCGCTTTTACAATGTAGATTGTGTCATCATAACACAAAAGTTCTTATAAATTGAAACTGGTTCAGTCCAGTTTTTGAGAGTTGAAGTTCATTTTATCTGATATAAATTTCACTTCTGAAGGCCCAAACACTGAAGAGCAAATCCAATAATAATAATAATCCTTAAAAATATCGTCATGGTTACTTCCGTAACCCACGTTCCCCGAATGGGGAACGGAGACGTGTGTCTGAATCTCAGACAATGGGAGTTGCTAGACGACCAATCGTTCTGAAGATCAAGAAAACGGGCCAATGAAATGCCAATTGCATTGGCGGAGCTTCGCTCCACAGCTGAACCTGATGAGCTCGTTAGGGCTATATCAGTCAGCTGCGGAGGAGCTCCTTCAGAATTGCCTGCTGAAGAGCCGATCACTCAGCTCCCAGCTGGAGACTCAGGTGCTGTGGCAGAGGAGACACACGTCTCCGTTCCCCATTCGGGGAACGTGGGTTACGGAAGTAACCATGACGTTCCCCTTCATATGGGAACTTCGACGTGTGTCTGAATCTCAGACAATGGGAGACTGTATGGAAAACGCCACAGCAGCTAAGCCCGTCACGCTCCTGATGTGCAGATTGCCAAGCATAGCGTGAGCGCACTGACATCACCAAAAGCGCAACCTTCCAACGTCCCTAGGCCCTTAATTACCATTAACATGGGAATAATAATTTATTATCGGGAGTCGTAAATTGCCTTCACCTAGCTAATATAGACTAGGAATTTTTTCAATACGACAGTACGTTGGGAAAGCGTCAGTCCCCGAAGGGGGAGGACGCTGCGGAGGTCATCTGCTACCCAATAAGGGGGGAGCTTGATGACAGTAAAACATATGGACTAACCCTGATTAGGGGGAGTACTACATACGATAGGCTGGTTAGCTGTTAGGGAAGACACAGGACCACCTGGAAAGGGGGAACACACTGTGGTAGAATGCATATGGCATCACCAAAATAGGGGATTGCTCATAGCTGGCACCAAACCTCAGTATGCGGGTTGACCACAAGGGGGCATACCAGAACAACACACTGAGCCATGCACTTGACTCCTCCGCTGAGTCAGGTGCTGGGGGCCTCGGAGGAATTCTCTAGGGTTCGCCTGAAAAGGGAAACTTACTAGTAGAATAATGAAAGCGCACGTATCTCCGGGTTAGGGAGCCTGGCGCAGCAAGCGTTTGTTGACACTGAGTCTAATTTTCTCCAGATTGATCGGGGTTACCCAATAATCTGGAGAAAACCGGCTCCACTCGAAGGTTATAAAACCTCGCGAATGTATTAGGTGTCGCCCAGCCCGCAGCTCTGCAGATATCTGTGAGAGAGGCGCCGCGTGCTAACGCCCAGGAAGAGGCGACACTTCTAGTAGAGTGCGCTCTCACATTTAGGGGGCGCGGCTCGCCTTGGCATTCATAAGCCAGCGCGATGGCATCAACTAACCAGTGGGCCAACCTCTGTTTTGATACGGCACTTCCCTTCTGCCGACCACCATAACAGATAAAGAGCTGTTCACAGGATCTTATGTTTTGCGTTCGTTCCACGTAAAGGCGCAAGGCGCGTACGGGACAAAGCAGTGAAAGGGCTGAGCCTGCCTCCTCCGAGGGCAGCGCTTGCAGGTTCACCACCTGATCTCTAAATGGGGTGGTAGGAACCTTGGGCACATAGCCGGGCCGGGGTCTCAGGATAACGTGAGAGTAGGCCGGCCCGAATTCAAGGCACGATTCGCCGACCGAAAATGCCTCCAGATCCCCGACTCTCTTAAATGATGCCAATGCGGTCAGCAGAGCTGTCTTTATAGACAGAAATCTAAGTGATACTGACTCGAGTGGCTCGAACGGGTCCCTCTGCATACCTGCCAGGACTACAGAGAGATCCCAAGAGGGCACGAGAGGGGGGCGGGGTGGATTTAAACGCCGCGCACCTCTGAGGAACCGGATGATTAGATTATGCTTCCCGAGCGTGTTGCCATCCACCGCGTCATGATGAGCGGAGATGGCAGCCACGTAAACCTTCAGTGTGGAGGGCGACAGCCTACTCTCCAACTTCTCCTGAAGGAAGGATAACACAACGCTAATCTGGCACGTTCGGGGTTCTTCTCTGCGAGAAGCGCACCACTCAGCGAATAGACTCCACTTCAGGGCGTAGGCATGCCTCGTAGAGGGTGCTCTAGCCTGAGTGATGGTGTTAACCACCGAGGGAGGTAAATCACCTAAGTCTTCCGAGCTCCGTCTATGTACCACACGTGGAGGTTCCATAGATCTGGGCGCGGGTGCCAGATGGTGCCCCGTCCCTGAGAGAGGAGGTCCTCCCTCAGAGGAATGCGCCAGGGAGGGGCCGTCGCGAGGAGTGAGAGCTCGGAAATCCAGGTCCGGTTGGGCCAGAGAGGCGCAACGAACAAGACCTGCTCCTCGTCCTCCCTGACTTTGCACAGTGTCTGCGCGATTAGGCTCACTGGGGGAAACGCATACTTGCGCATGCCCGATGGCCAGCTGTGGGCCAGTGCATCCGTGCCGAGGGGGGCCTCGGTCAGGGAATAAAACAGCTGGCAATGAGCGTTCTCGGGGGAAGCAAACAGATCTATCTGGGCTTCCCCGAAGCGCGCCCATATCAACTGGATCGCATCGGGGTGGAGTCTCCATTCTCCTCGGTGCACTGGCTGCCGTGAGAGCGCATCGGCTGCACGGTTGAGCTCGCCCGGAATGTGAATGGCTCGCAGCGATTTCAGCCGCGTATGACTCCAAAGGAGCAGACGGCGAGCGAGCTGAGACATGCGGCGGGAGCGTATACCCCCCATACGGTTGATGTACGCTACCGTCGCCATGCTGTCCGTCCTGACCAGCACGTGTTTCTGCTCCAGCACCGGTAAAAAGCGGCGGATAGCTAGAAACACTGCCAACAGCTCCAGGCAGTTGATATGCCAATGCAGGCGGGGTCCGGACCACGAACCCGCAGCTGCATGCTCGTTGCACACAGCCCCCCCAGCCCGTGCTGGAGGCATCCGTCGATACGACAACATGCCTGGATATTAGCCCTAGGGGCACACCGGTCCGTAGAAAAGCTAAATCCATCCAGGGACTGAGGGTGCGGCGACACAGCGGAGTGACGTGCACCCGGTGCGTGCCCGCGCGCCATGCCCGTCTGGGGATTCGATCGTGAAGCCAACGCTGAAGTGGTCTCATATGGAGCAACCCGAGCGGCGTGACAGCGGCAGCGGATGCCATATGCCCCAGGAGCCTCTGAAAAGATTTCAGTGGAACCACTATATTCCTGTCGAGCTCTTTCAGACAAGAGAGCATTGACCTGGCGCGCTCCTCTGAGAGGCGCGCTACCATAGCGATCGAATCCAGCTCCAGCCCGAGGTAAGAGATCCTCTGCGCGGGGCAAAGTTTGCTCTTCTCTCGGTTGACCCGAAACCCCAACTGGTCGAGGTGCCGAAGCACTTTGTCCCTGTGCATAATCAATTGATCCCGAGACGAGGCTAAAATAAGCCAATCGTCGAGATAATTGAGGATGCGAATGCCCGAGAGCCGGAGCGGCATGAGGGCACCCTCCGCGAGTTTGGTGAAAACCCGCGGAGACAGAGAGAGCCCGAAGGGGAGGACTTTGTACTGCCATGCTCGTCCCTCGAACGCAAACCGGAGGAATGGGCGGTGGCGTGGAAGGATGGAGACATGAAAATACGCGTCCTTCAGGTCTATAGCTGCAAACCAATCCCGAGGACGGACGCTGCAAAGCAAGCGTTTCTGCGTGAGCATCCTGAACGGCATCTTGTGCAGATGGCGATTCAGTCTGCGCAGATCTAGGATTGGTCTTAACCCCCCGCTCTTTTTGGGCACGATGAAGTACGGGCTGTAAAACCCGGACCTCATCTCGGTTGGAGGGACCCGCTCGATTGCACCCTTCGCCAGGAGGGCAGCAATCTCCTCTCGCAAAACAGGGGCGCTCTCGGGAGTGACCCGTGTAGAGTGAATGCCCGTGAATTTGGGAGGGCGAACGGCGAATTGAATCGCATAACCGAGTCTGACCGTCCGTATGAGCCACCGCGACGCGCCGGGCAGCGCTAACCAAGCTGGCAGGGCGCGCGCTAATGGCACCATCGGAGTGATCGTAGACGTGCCAGCGGAGGGGCAGCTCGGGAAGGGAGTGCTCGCCCCGAGAAGCTGCGCGTCCCGAGGAAGAGCTGAAAATAAGAGAATGTCTCTTACCTTCCTCCCTGGATCCCGCGGTGAGACCGGAGTGAGAGAAAGGAGTCCGTTCTGCTGCACTCTGATGGTCTGTGGCGAATGGGCCCGGCCCTGCGAGCTGGAAGGCGGAGCGTCCCAGACTGACAGTGCTCGGGTTTGCGCATCCGGAGAGAGAGGAAACTGCTCTTTTGTTGAAAATTTGGTCGCCGCCAGCCCGGAGGCCGGCAGCGGAGTTTTCAAAGTCGATGTTACTGACTGTAGATGTTGTAGTCCTCGGCCCCCCACCGAGGAAAGAGCAGGTCCCCTCTTCTCCGGATGGCCCGTCTCAGGGACGCTTCGCGGTCCGTTTACCGGACTTAACGGCGCCCTGGGGCGGAGGCGTCACAGTCCCGCGAGTCGCTCGGCGTTGCCGCTTGGCCGGTGGAGCGGGCAGCGGAAGCGGAGCGGATGTTGAAGCCGCGGGTGGACGCCCTCGGCGAGGAACAGCCGCAGCGGATGGGGCAGCAGGAGGAGCAGTTTTCCGAGCCCGCTGATGGATGATCTCGCCCACCGCTTTGGACTGCTCTTTCACCGCGGAGAATTCCTGGGTGAATTCCCCCACGGTGTCGCCGAACAGGCCTGCCTGGGAAATGGGAGCGTTAAGAAAGCGAGCCTTGTCAACGTCTCTCATCTCGGCCAGGTTCAGCCAGAGGTGGCGCTCCTGGACCACTAATGTGGCCATCGTCTTACCCAGGGCACGAGCAGCCGATTTGGTGGTCATGAGAGCATAATCGGTTGCCGTGCGGAGCTCATGCATCAATCCTGGGGAAGAACCACTCTCCTGCATCTCGGCCAGCTTCTCGGCTTGGTAGCGTTGATAGGTGGCCATAGCATGCAGAGCGGACGCGGCCTGGCCCGCAGCAGTGTAGGCTCTGGCCGTGAGAGACTCAGATAACCTGCACGCTTTGGAGGGGATTTTGGGTGGACCTCTCCAGGCAGAGGGGCCTTGCGGGCAAAGATTGACCGCAATAGCGCGCTCTATCTGGGGAATCGCCTCATATCCCCGGGCCGCTCCGCCGTCAAGAGTGGTGAGAGCGGGAGCGCACGAGGACCGGGCAGAGAAAGGTGCCCTCCAAGCCTGCGTGAGCTCACTGTGTATTTCCGGGAAGAAGGGGACGGGGGGTCTGGAAGGTCTCGCCTTCTTTCTCCCCACGTAGCACCCATCTAAGCGGTTCGGCCGCGGTTCTGGGGGACAAGCCATCTCCAGTCCTACGGCCGAAGCAGCCCGGAATAACACGGCCAACATGTCCGATTCTAAATCCGAGACCGCGCTGACAACCCCGGAGGGTGGCAGGGGGTCTGGATCATCATCGGAGCATGTCAACCCGCCCTCCGATGCAGTGATGGACATCACGTCTCCGGTGTCATCTAATGAGAGCGCGGCCAGCCCGGAGGATGGACCAGCGCCCTCACTCGAAGCAGAAACAGAGCGCACTGAAGAGGAGCGAGGGGTCCGCGGGCCCGGAGGCGACGGATTAGCCCCCACTGTAACCCTCAGGCCTGCCCGTGTGCTAACCGCTTGGCGGGGAGCAGCAGGGGTGACTCGCCCTAATGCAAGGGCTCGCCGCGACCTCAGTTGCGCAACAGTCAAGCCATCGCAGTGCGGGCAAGAACTGTCCGCGAGCACCGCATCAACATGCTGGACCCCCAGACATGTGACACAATACTCGTGCCTGTCATCCGGAGCGAGGAAACCACCACATCCAGAAACGCACGGTCGGAACGACATCTTTAAAAAGACGCGCTACACAACCGTGTGCTCTCTTAGGGAATTCTGCTCTTTTAAAAAACTGCTCTTTTATGTCACCAGCGAAACGCAGAGGGGACAGGAAACCCAGCTCAACCACCGCTCTAGCGTCTTCTCCCGCACTGGTGAAGGTAAGGCTTTCTTCTAATTTTGAAGTCAGCTTAGCAGAAGGGTTCTTCAGTCTCGATCGGGTCTGAAGCAACAATTCTGAAGGAGCTCCTCCGCAGCTGACTGATATAGCCCTAACGAGCTCATCAGGTTCAGCTGTGGAGCGAAGCTCCGCCAATGCAATTGGCATTTCATTGGCCCGTTTTCTTGATCTTCAGAACGATTGGTCGTCTAGCAACTCCCATTGTCTGAGATTCAGACACACGTCGAAGTTCCCATATGAAGGGGAACATAATATTATCTAAATTATTCAAAACTTTAAAAGAAACACAAATATGTGAATGCCAAATAATGTAAAGAGTAAAAGAAACATTTCAGTGGTACTGTGGCAAAACTTAAGCCTGAACGTTCCCTTAACCAATCAAAGATAACAAAGGATAGTATATCCTGCCCGACACAGACACAGATCGATACAGCATCAATTATAAATCAGGGGAAAATCGTGTAAATAAATGCAGTAAATAAACATGTGTCGTCTGCAGTTCTCTCTGCTAACGCATCACGGATTCTAGTTTTTGTTTTGTTGTTTCAACCAATGGTGAGCTACAACTCAATTCAGCACACAGACATACACAAACAAACAAACATAAACCCACAAAAACGCTTGCAGGAGCTCACAGGCTGATATATAATACAAGCGTTACTCTAGAAGGCTGAGTTTCAGCAGTTTCTACCGTTTTAAATGAACATATTGACCCTTTTCTTTGGTCAGTGTGTAGCTAATGTAAGAAAAGCATGCATTACTGTAAGTCTGTGTGCTTTCTGGAAGCCGCAGAGCAGAAAGGGCATAGTAATATTTGTCTAAAATTGAGTAAAACAGTTTGTACTCAATTAAATTTTAAGTTCAGTTAGAACATTCAAAAAATTACTTTTGCTGCTTGCTCAAACATATTTAAAAATCGGTTGAAGCATTACCATTGTTAAGTTTTTTGAGGGGGAACAACTTAATTATGTTCAATCCACTTAAATTTGTAAAAACCGTTCAGTTAACTTATTCAGTTTGTATTGGGACAACATGAAGTCATTGTATATTTTTTTTTACAGTGCAAGGCAACTTTTTTTTCCATTTTCATACATCCATTAGTTTTTTTGTAATCTAAATTAGTTCATGGGTAACATCTCATTTAAATATAAGATCTTAAATTTAAATAAAATTTTAAAATGAAAGTGAAATAAAATTTTACTTGAACACAAATAAATTAGTAAATATAACATGAAAAGTTTTAAATCACACTGAACTGAACTAAACTGAAGTTCAACTCTGAAATCTGGACTTTCTATGAATTTCTATGTTGCTGCTTTGACACAATCTACATTGTAAAAGAGCTATAGAAATAAACATGAATTGAATTGCATTGAAAAGTATAAGTTGTGTAATTAAAATAAGTCTAAAATTACAAAAACTACTGAAACTGTTGCTAATTGAAAATATAGAAATCTGTATTTACCACAAAAAATGATAAAAATCAGAAATGTGAAGTGAAAATAAAATGAAATTTTACAAATCCTTAAAATCTGATGCCTAATCTAAGACACTTTGCTTGATTATACTGTGTATACATTAAAAACTACATGTTATTTTAAGGTACGATACTAAATAAAACACGATATAAGATGTCCAAAGCAGGACTTTACATTTTTTTTTACTTTATTTTTGCATTACACAAACATCTGATTACCATATGTTAAAGGCAAAAGGATCAGCCGTCTGGTGAAATTCAATTTAAATAATTATTTTTTTATTTTTTTATAATATTTCCCAAGAAAAGTAACAAAACTTTTAACAGTAATTCCCATTTTACTATTTTTCTTAAGGAGAAAGTCTTATTTCTTTTAGTTATGCAGGACAAAAATCAGTTTTAGATTGTATTTTAAATGATTTTTAAGGTCAATATTATTAGCCCATTTACAAAATAATATATATATATATTTTAATTGGCTATAAAACAAACCACTGTTATCCAATGACCTAATTAATCAAACCAACATATTTGACCTAATTAAAAAAACTTGCCTAATTAATATAGTTAAGCCTTTAAATTAAGCTTCAAGTTGAATACTATCTTGCAAAATAAGTAGCAAAATATTAAATACTGTCATGGGCGACACGGTGGCGCAGTAGGTAGTGCTGTTGCCTCACAGCAAGAAGGTTGCTGGTTCGAGAGTCAACTGGGTCAGTTGGCATTTCTGTGTAAAGTTTGCATGTTCTCCCCGTGTTCGCCTGGTACAGGTGTATGTGTGTGAATGAGAAGGTGTGGATGTTTCCCAGTGATGGGTTGCGACTGGAAGGGCATCCGCTGCGTAAATCAAATGCTGGATAAGTTGGCGGTTCATTCCGCTGTGGCGACCCCGGATTAATAAAGGAACTTAGCCAACAAGAAAATGAATAAATGAATAAATACTGTCATCACAGCAAGGATAAATGTCGTTGAAAAAAGAAGGCTAATAATTTTGCCTTCAACAGTAAATATACCATAGATGACATCGTAAATAAAAAAAACACTAAAGATAAACATAAAAATAACACAAAATAAGTATAATAAAACGAAAACCACTCGAAAAGCTAGCATATAAATAACACTGATATAATTCAATATGCTGACCCTCTTCTGTGGACAATGCTCCCCTATTATATGAAAAGCATGTATCACAGTAAGTTTGTGTATTATCTGGAGGCGCTGGAGCAGCGTGATTGCTTTCCTTTTTCTTTTCCCCCCTCAAAGAACGGCGCAATATTCGTATAGCGGCACGCTGACATCTTAATGATTGTCCCCGGGAGGCTTTTGGTGTTCATCACGCTCCTCCATAATGGATCGGCCGCAGTTCAAGACCAAAGAAAGACAAAGAAAAACAGTTCGACCAGCGCGCCATTCATTTTTATCTGACTCCGTGTGGCAGACTTTGCTTAATGAGAGTGGACGACATGGCGAGCGGCTTTCAGAAACGCTGATCGGCTCGTCACGCGGAGCGGTTCGGCCTCTAAATTGCCTCCGCGGGCAGATTCGGCCCAGCTGTGAGGCATCCATGCATTTTGGCTCAGAGCAGGAGATCTGGGTATGGCGCGTTCCAGGCTCCTGCTGACAGAGAGGCCAACAAATGACATTTGTGTGACTTGAAGTCTCCTCGAGACATGCGAAATGGAGCTTGAGCAGAATTCAAACATGTTCAGGATGCGTTGCGTTAAACTTTAGCTCTGGATTGTGGAGTCTGAATGAGAGCAGGTTGTACGGTTATATTTCTAGAAGGAATGATAGTTCTATAATGAATTATTATTAGCCGCTCTTCCACTATCAAAACGAAGGTTCTTGGATGGATCTAAGAACTGTCAGGGATGGTTCCTGTTTTTATTGCCACATGAATCTGCTACTGTGTGGCACAATTACATTGTAATAACATGTTCTTGGCCTAAAATTCAAGAGATGGTTTGACAACAGTGCTGAGATGTGCTGGTAGATTGCACGTGTGTGATTCCTGGCTAACAGTTGTCTGTGTTTCTTTTTATCTGGCATTTAACCCTGAAGCATTCCAGAGGAGATTTTTGGCCAAAATGGTTTATTTTGTGTGTGTATGTTTTTAAATAGTTTAATTTATTCTGGGTAGTTCAAGACTTGACTACTTTTTTTAAGTTTGCCATCTGAAAACACACACAAAAAAAGAGGATTTGATTCAACAATTTTAAAATCAACATGAAATGGATGTTAAGATTGGGGCTGCACAATATACAGTTTGAGCATCGATATGGCAATGCATATATCTGCAATAATATCACATAACTGGATAAGATTTATGCTTGATTTTTCAGTTTTTGTACCTGAATACTGCTAAAGTCTACTGAAAACCATAAACCTCTGCTTATTTCACTTATCTCTACGCTGTTGTATTTATATATGCTTGTAATTAATTATAATTTTTGCAAAAGCAGTGCATAGAAAAAGACTTCTAAGAATCTATCTAAATTAATGAAATCTTTCCAAATAGAGCTATTCCATTAATATGGTGAAATGATGTAATATATATTGCAATGGCAGATTTTTCTAATATCATGCCGCCCTAGTTAAGATTGCCTTTTTTCCCCCATATTGTGGCATACATCTGATTGAAATGAGGAAAAAAATGTAGGGCGGTGGATGATTTTGTCCTTTGTAAACCGATTGGATTGTTGGAAGATCTGTGTTGCTAGAAAAATGAAGGAAAGCTGACGAATGGACAAAAGCAGGGCCGAAAGGAGACACGCACTGGTAGCCCCACCCTAAAGGCATTCCATATGACCAGAAGGGAAGAAGAATCATTTTGAGGGGGGAGAGAATGTTACTGTATATCCGATTAAAGATTGTGAGGGCAAATACTTTAACAAAAAAATGAAGTGCACAGACACATCATTTATAACAAGCAATACTATATACAAATAAAAATAAAAGAGTATATTTTGATTTCATTCCACTTTTAAGTGGTTTGGAAAAAAAATTATTAAATTTTTTTTTTTTAAAAACACAATGGAGATCAAACTTTTACCTAAATGAAGATCTGAGCCTATACAACATGCTTAATGTGTCAAACACTCAGACTCACACACACACGCACAAAGAATGGCAGACAACCACAAAAAATGATAGAATGTCAGATAAAAATGACAGAAAGAAAAATAGAAAGAATATCAAAAAAAGGATGACAGAACATCAGATAGAATGACAGAAAGGACAATAGAAAGAATGCCCGAAAACAAAAAGAACAACAGAACAACAGACAGATTGATAGAAAGAACAATGGAAAGTATGTCAGAAAAAAAGCATCAGAAAGAATGATAGAACATCAGATGGAATCACAGAAAGAACAACAGAATGTCCCAAAAAAAACAACAAAAAGAATGAATGAACATCAGATAGAAAAATCACAGAACGTCAGCAAAAAAGCAACAAAAAGAAAGATGGAACATTACAGAATGACAAAAAGAACAATAGGAAGAATGTCCGAAAAAAGTAACAAGAAGAATAATAGAACATCAGATAGAATAAAAGAGGGAACGACAGGAAGAATGTCAGAAAAAGCAACAAAAAGAATGATAGAACATTAGACAGAAAAATCACAGAATGTCAGAATAAAAGCAACAAAAGGAACGATAGAACATCACAGAATAACAAAAAGAACAATAGGATGAATATCAGGAAAAAACAACAAAAAATGATAGAATATCAGAATGAAAGAACAACAGAAATGACATGAGCAAAAACAACAAAAGGAATGATAGAAGGTCACAGAATGACAAAAAGAACAAAATGAATAATGTCAGAAAAAAAGCAACAAAAAGAATGATAGAACATCAGATAGAACGAAAGGAACAATAGGAAGAATATCAGAAAAAAGCAACAAAAGGAATGTTAGAACATTTCAATGATAGAAAGAACAGTAGAAAGAATATCAGAAAAAAGCAACAAAAAGAACAATAGGAATCATCAGAATGAAAGAACAACAGAAAGGACATTAGAAAAACAACAAAAAGAGTGATAGAACATCACAGAACGACAGAAAGCACAACAGAAAGAACATTAAACATCCTGATGAATCATACAACATCAGACAGAATGAAAGAAAGAACATTGCAGATCAGACAGGTGTAAAACAGAACATCAGAATGGCAGAAAGAACCACTGAACAGTCGATGGAGAACAAGTCAACTTCAATTAGAACTCTTCAAATTGTAAATGTTCAGCAGAAAGAAAGAATGACAGAACGTTTCACACTGTAACAAAATGTACAGCAAAAAAACAAGACAACAAATGTGTTTTATATTGCTTTAACTTGTTTTAATATGTTTATCAAGTTTCAACTAAATGTTTCAAGTTATATAAAGTTTAATCTAATATTTTAGTCAGTTTGATAGATGTAAGTTGACTACAAAAGTTCATTTGATTCATTTAAAACATGTAAGTTATTACTTTAACAGTGTAAAGAACATCAGCATACACAGAGGCTTGTGAATATTTCCAGGCTCCACACACACACACACACAGTTGGGTAGTGGATTTCAGCACTGGACAGCGACCGCGGTATTCACATCAAATGACCAAAGGACAGACATAGTCACACTTTCACACTTCCATATTAACACGGTCAATAAGAATCAGGTTCTCCAGAGAGCAGGGACTTGATAATATCTATTCAAACATCATTTCTCCCAAATTGTGCAGACCTAGATGGTATGCTCCTTTCAATGCTCAGTATTCAATGCAAATGACCTCTGCCACCTGCGGAGCTCTTGTTCCCTCATGTTCAGAGTCATGACCTCATATGCTGCTTGTATGAGTGCTGGATTCGAATACGACCTCTAGGGAGAGCCAGAGAAAGCCCAGACAGTCCCCAGTCACACCTCCTGTCCATCAAACCGAAAGGCACAACCGACAGCCAATGGGACGGCAGACTCATGCATAAAGGCCAGATCTGCTTTTAAAGGGGACAAATTACGTCCATTTATATACGCTGTAAAATGAACCTCTGGTGTCCCCAGAATGTCTCTGTGAAATTTCAGCACAAAGTATGACAGGTCATTTGCTGTAGCTTGTTAAATTTGCTTCTATATGGATGTGAGCAAAAACACAGTGTTTATGCATGTGCCTTTAATTTGCTTTTCTTAAGTTCCTGTTTTCTAAAAAGAACTGTTATGACAGGTTTAATCGTCATCAGCATCTTAATTCCTTGAAAGTGTTACGGTGGGTGTGACGATGACAACGGAGGCGAGGATCCAATTGCAGATTATTTATTAAAGTCAGTATAGCGGTGGTCAATCAGGGGCAAACAGATGTTTGAAGGAAATCCAAAATCGTGGTCGTAGAACAGGCAGAGGGTCAACA
>CAIGQQ010026527.1:4493-15956 GCA_903798035.1 Danio albolineatus | reverse complement strand
ACATTTATAAAACTACTCAGTAAAGTACAACTCCTGAGGAAAACTACTCATTACAGTAGTCTGAGTATTTATATTTAGTTACTGTACACCACTGGGTGTGGATACAGCCCCCCTCACTTTCAGACACAGACCATTTAAAAACAGGTGATCAACACTAATATGAACGAAGACTTGAGGGTGTCGCACAGCTGCCCCCTCCGCTCTTTAAATGTCGACTGCGCCTGTTCCTCCTGGATCTACACTGGTGTTTCTGCCCGTCTGCTGATCCTGCCGG
This sequence comes from Danio albolineatus, assembly GCA_903798035.1. Lineage (NCBI taxonomy): Eukaryota > Metazoa > Chordata > Actinopteri > Cypriniformes > Danionidae > Danio > Danio albolineatus. The sequence continues at coordinate 15,682 of CAIGQQ010026527.1, read as the reverse complement.
CGCTCAGGCCTACACGGTCTCTCATCTCCTTTACTCCTGGAGTAGAGGCTGGAGTCGGTTCATCTGGATGTGCTGTGTTATGCTCCACTGGTGCTGTGGAGGGAACCGTGTGAACATGAGCAGCACATAGAGTTCATCATTGACTGAAAACACTGTTTTTCTTTATTGGCGTTAATGTGCATGATACAATATTGCCACAGCTTGAAATAGGACAAATATAAACTTGCCCAATGAGCACAAAGAACCTTTAATTAGCCGGCTCATTTAGATATAATCACAATTAATGAGGTGATTAGCATCGGCTAGCTGCGGTGGAGCGGTGTGTGAGCCGCAGGTAGACTGAGGGAAGACTGCAGGTGTGTGTGTGTGTGGTTCGTGAGGTTTGCGTGCTTCAGGATCTCTTTAATGAGTGACACGGAGGCTTCAGGGCCGGGGCGCGTTCATCTTCAGATCGGTTGAAGGACGGAGCGGAATCAAACCGGAGACTTTGTTTCTCTCCGGTGTTTATCTTCATTCCGTTGCTGCTGCTCCGCCATTTTGGGCGCTGTGTGACGTCACGCGTCAGGTGGTGTTGACAGGCGCGGGAGTCGCGCCGCCTTCAGCCACGTCGATGTTTCAGACGGTATTCGGTGCGTCCGGTTCAAGTGTCCGCGTTTCCCGGTGAACACATGAGCCTGCGCTGCTGCGTGTCCTGCTGTCAGGAGCCGAACTGAACTCAGATCAGTGAATATCTGACGGTCAAACTTTCCCGCACTCGCGGAGCTTCACTGTCACCCGCTCTGCCTAATTTATGGAGGACACGCCCCTTTATTTGCATTTCATAACAGCGCGACCGCCCCGACGGAGTCTGTGATCGCGCGATGCTCCGCGGCGGCAGAGCGACCGTCGCCGGATCCACATTACCGACAGCACCGGAGCGCGACGCTTCTGGACCAGCCGGTGACGCGTTCCAGCTCCGGGCTGCGATTGGCCGCTGAGCCCTGGAGGGCGTGTCCTGGGCGACGGCGTGGGTTCGCCTGTGTGACACAATTACAACAACTTTAATCTGGCGGCGGACAGTAACTTTCACCTGTTTTCCCGCGTTCGGGGTTTCTGAGAGCGAACGGCCGCGGAGGCACCGGGCCGCGGAGCGCACTTTATTCCCACTAAACAATGTGAGAAACGCGCCACCGGAGGGCCGACTCACTTCGCACGGGGCTTGAGGAACCGAAGCGCGGTTTACGGGGGAAAGTTGGCTTTTATTGTGGCTTTTGGACGCTCGGAGCTCGCCTGCGCTCCCCTGCACGGCGCGGTGTCATGAAGCCGTGCCGAGTGTCGGTGGCCGCCGCCGCTGCTCGACGCCTCAGCGCTGCTGGTGATGAGGAGAAGAAAATGGCGGCGGGAAAAGCGAGTGAACCCGAGGAGGAATCACCGCGGCTGAGCGCGCAGGAGAGCGACACTCTGGCCCGCGTCGACAGGTCGGAACCGCCGCTTACCGGAGCCCACGAGCGGCTTCTGCGCTTTTGATAGTTTGTGGGTGTGAGGAGTGTGTGTGACTGTGTGTGCGCGCGTGCTGTGTGTGTGTGTGTTGGTCAGAGAGTTGATCCGCAGCGCTGTGTGTGTGTTTGTGTCTGTTTGCAGCTCTCTGTTCGGATATCAGCGGCTTCATGAAGATGGCGCCAGCATGAAGGCCCTGCTCGTGAAGGTAAAGATGCGCGCTGAAAACACTTCACACACTCACACACACTCACACACACACACTCACGCAAGCACGCACGCACGCAGTGCTGAGTGACAGTCAGTGGCGGTGTGTTTGCGGGTGTGAGGGCTGCTCCTCTCCGCGTACTCGAGCACCAGCTGACCCGCCGCGCGGCTCCTCCTCTGCGGGCGCTGCGCTCTCTTTGCGGCGGGTGTCACTCCAGCAGGCCCGCGGTGTCGGACAGGAGCGGTCAGGCCTCGATGTTTGAGTTTGAGCTGCATTTCCTCCGGAGCTCCGTTACCGGGTGCCTCGCTCGGGCTCGGCTGCCGGTAATGGCTGCTCGGGCGGCCAAAGATGGCGGGGCGGACCGGGGGAGAACCGGTGTGCAGAAACCGGAGGAAATAACGAGCAGAGCTGCGACTGACCGTATCCCGACCTCCGGGGGCCCGTCTGGGTCTCAAACACCCGCTAGTGACCTCTGTAGTGAACGCCAGAGAGGAGACAAGGGGCCACAGTTACCTGTAGTGCACACTAGAGAGGGGACAAAGGCTTCAGTGATTTTTAGTCAACACTAGAAAGTGAACAAAGGACACAGCAACCTGTAGTGGACACTAGAGAGTGAGCAGAGTCTGCTGTGATGTCAGACACCTGACTGATTTCTGATCAGCTGTATTGATCATGTCTGATACCGCTTCCTCAGTCCGTCACTGCTCTGTGTGTGTGTGTGTGTGAGCTCAGGGTGGTCTGTTCTGGTGTTCCTCCTGTGTGTGTGTGTGTTCATCGGTCTGCACTCGGCTGCGCTCTCATTGGTCTATATGCAGTGTTGTTGTTTACTGTGATTGCTGCTCGCTGTGATGTGCTCTTGCCTTTGGTGTTAATAGTGAAGCTGTGCCGGTGTCCAACTGTAGAGCGCTGAAACGGTCTCCAGGCAGACGTGTGTGTGTGTGTGTGTGTGTGTGTGGTGCTCCTTCATCAGTGTTCTAGTGAGTCTTCGTGTGCCTCATCAGTGGTGCGGTCCGCTGGGAGACTGAGCTTCAGCATACAGTGGCGACTCCATCACTCCTGCAGCTCTGCTCCTGTGCTGCAGGTGGCGCTGCCGTCAGGTGAGCAGGGTCCCGCTTCACCTGGACCAGCAGAAGGGCTGAAGCTGGTCGGGCAGAGCGGGGTGGTTCTGCAGGGTTGTGAGTGATGGAGATTCTCCATGCTGTTTCTGAGGTTATTAAAGGTGTTTTCTGTCATGTTACACCTGTGTTATGCGTTCAGCGGCATGATTAATCATCAACAGATCGGGATCTCAGCACCCACAGCATCAGTTATAAACGAGGTGATTTGCTTGTTTAATCCGTCCAGTCGCTGCGTCCGCATCTGTGTTTGACAAACTCAAAGCTGCAGTGAGAGCTTCAGTCCTTTGGGTTGGTGATGGAGGTACACACAGCCCAGTGACAGCAGTACTGGGAGAGCAGTGGTCAGATCGGTGCTCTCTAACTCAGTTCCTGGAGGGCCGCAGCTCTGCAGTTTAGCTCCAGCTCACACCGGCTCAATCGTCTGTTGTAGTGATGAACACCTGATCAGTTGATCAGCTCAGGGGCAAAACTGCAGAGCTGCGGCCCTCCAGGAGCGGAGCCTGAGACCTGTGCTCTGGCTAAAACCCCTGATGTTTAAGGTGAGGATTAACCACCGTCATGCGTTTCACTCGATGCTCATAAATGAAGGTTGTAGGCAGCGATTGCATTATTTCCCCAGTAGGTGGCGACACCCGCCGTCAGGAATACACTGAATAACTCTTCATGAATGACCCTCGAGCAGTGAGACATGGAGGGTGAGGAGCTCAGGCATTCACTGAAGAGGAGGCTGAGGTGCATATCATCAGCATCAGTAACACTGGCTGTTTCTCAATCTGTGTTCTTCAGCGGTCTTGCGTCCTCGTGTTCTCGTGTAACGTCATCATCATCCACCGAATTTCAGTTCCAATACTCAAGACCACAAGAACAGAGGACGCGTGAAAGCTCCCGGATGTGTTCTCGGTATCGAGGACGCACCAATGCAGACTTGAGCACCGAACTCGCTCTAGAAGTCCCAGAAGTCATTGCGACTGGAGGTGGGAAGCGCAGCATTTTATATAGATTTATTATTAAATTTAGAGATATGCTTATTTACCTCAGGAGTTTCCCTAAATAAGATGGTGACAGTAAACATTAACGTGAAAATCTTAAAGGCATGAACACATTAAGGGTGTTTATTTGTTGAAATTCGTATTAAAATCTGTGTTATTTGTGATGTGCAGCGTATATTTCTGAAGTCTTTATGCATAACATATATTGTGAAACGGGGGAAAACAGTAAATCGCTGTATAAATGCTGTAATGTTTAAAAAGATTTTTGGTTAAATATGCGTGCGGGTCATGTGACCATCAGGAGGAATGCAGCATCTCATTCCTCACAGGACGCGCTCTCTGTCCTCGCGGTCTCCCGAGTTCGTTCTTCTCTGCGCTCTTGGAATTGAGAAACAGCCGCTGAGTTCCTCAGCGCTCTGGATGTTCACTGTTGTTCCACTGAGGATGTATCATGTTGTTGGTAATAGACTGCTGCTCCTCAGTTGTGTTGAAGCCGTGTGTGTCCTGCAGTGCTGCTTCTGGAGTAATGGAAAGCCCATTACGTCTGTCTCCTCCCTTTTGGCTGACCCGACAAAAGGTCCGATCCGTGACTGATGCACCGGCGTGTGGTCCGGCGCCTGCGGTCTGCTCCGTTACACCACTAATAACGAGAACGAGTCAAGCGTAAAGCGCTTCTCGAAGACCTGCCTCATACACACACCTCGCCCAGGTGAAGGACACCACTACTGTACTCCATCAGTTCTGACACGCCACAGGACTACAGCTGGAGGATCACAGGAGGGGACGCGCTCTACTTTCAGGAGCAAACACCAGCTGGAGCTGCTGGATTATGGGAAACTTCATCATCATCATCATCATCATCAGCACTGTGGTTTTGGCGATGGCGTTCGTTTTGAGCGAATCTTTAATGCGACTCAGAAACGATGAGTCGACTCAGGGAGTGATGGGTTCGTTGGCGCATGCACACACTGCACAGGTGGAGGAGGAGATCAGTTCTGGAGGACAGAAGCTGATCACAGTCAGAGCCGGAAGAAGAGCTGATCCGCTCCGGCTCCAGGCCTCAGTCTGAGTCTGATCACATGATGAACGAACGACTCCAACCCAAAGCCTGGAACGCTGCACTGACCACGTGTGTTTCCTGCTCTGTGTGTGTGCATTAATTACGCTTATATGAGTGAGTGAGGGCGCCACGGTGGGGTAGTGAGTAGCACGTTCGCCTCACAGCAAGAAGGTTTCTGGTTCGAGTCTCGGCTGGGTCAGTTGGTGTTTCTGTGTGGAGTCTGCATGTTCTCCCCGTGGTTGTGTGGGTTTCCTCCGGGTGCTCCGGTTTCCCCCACAGTCCAAACACATGCGCTATAGGGGAACTGGGTAAGCTAAATTGTCCATAGTGTGTGTGTGTGAATGAGCACGTATGGATGTGTTTCCCAGAGATGGGTTGCAGCTGGAAGGGCATCCGCTGCGTAAAACATATGCTGGATAAGTTGGCAGTTCATTCCGCTGTGGCGACCCCGGATTAATAAAGGGACTAAGCCGACAAGAAAATGAATGAATGAATTAGTGAGTGTGTGTGTGTTTGTGTGTGTGTGTGTGTGTGTGTGTGTGTGTGTCACGAAAACAAATGAATCAGACCTGAAGAGCGGAGCTGATCCCTGACAGCAGCAGGTGAACAGTCAGTGATTATGATTGTCTATTATTGATTGACTATCGGGTCTGTAGTGTGTGAGCGTGCGCTCGCAGGTGTGTTTACAAGCAGCTCGTAACATTATAGTGGTATTTGGTCCGATTGATTGAATGAAATGATTCTCAAGGCTGAGTCGGAGAAGGGATTCGACCTCCCGTCACTGATGATTGCAGATGTGTGTCAGTGGGCCAGGAGACGGGCAGATGTGTGAATCCAGCTGTTCAAAAGGCAGCTGTACATCAGCATCTTAGAGTTACACAAACATTAAATCTCTGCTATGTTGAGCAGCTCCAGTGCGCTTCGAGGAGTACAGGCGCTGTTCAACACTGCACTGATGTGTGTGTGTCCTCGTGCAGGTGTGTTATAAGTAGGCCCACACGGAATCTGCGCACACAGATTGTTAGTCCATCATTGATTCTGTTTATTTACTGGTGTAAATGTGTGTACATTGACTAATATAAAAAGATTCCTCTGATTAATTTGCAATACAGTCTGTAAAGTAATATTTTCTGTGTATTAGTAGAGATTTTATATGAGAGACTTGCTTTGTTTACCAAATAAAGTGGAGCTACTTGAATTCGCATGCCGAACATTAAATAAAAGTTAAAAGGGATTACTTTTCATTTCATATATTAAGGTTTTAGTTATGATAAACCCAAAATCACTCCGCATAAATCTGCAGATTTTAAACAAAATACTCCGCAAAAAACAGCACAAACGTCCGCAGATTCCGTCTGGCCCTGGTTATAGGCTGCAGGTGTGTGTGTGTGTGTTGAGCGTGGCCGTCTCTCTGCTGGTAGAGTCCGTCCTCCTGCAGTGCATCTCCTGGTCTTGTCTCTCCTGCTCTGTCTGGGCCTGGAGAGCTGTGTTATCCTGGATTGTGGAGATCTCGCTCAGTGACGCAGCAGAAGTGTTGTGTACAGCGAGACTTCAGAGGAACTTCACTATTGGTGTGTGACTCAAGCTGTTCTGGTTCTGCTGCTCCTGGTTTCTTGTACAGCTGGGTTGATCCCGGCCCCCGAGGCAATTTATTCCGGCCCTCAAGATAGTGTGACCAGCAGGCCGCTCGCATATCACGTCTGCTCGTAGAGCGAAGCGATGCTCTCCGGTCCTCCAGGCACACACAGTAGAAGTGATCTGCTGTAGTGCTGAGAGCTGTGTGTGGCTCTGTGTAATGTAAACAAACAGTACGTTAGACGAGTTATTACAATTGATTAAAATGATTATGTATGAACGAACACCGAACAACAGCTCCTTTTCATTTTTTCATTGTTCTGTTGTTTATTTTGCTTGTAAAATCATTACTCCTCATGTTTAAGTCTAAAAACTTTTCATTTGTTTTTGAGTCTAGAGAGAGAAATGCACTATAGTTTGGTTTATTCAGGGGCGCCGCTAGCAGTTTTGGGCCCCATGAAAAAATATGAGGATGGGCCCCCTACTGCCAAGCTAGCTATCCAAACTCTTTGTCTGCAATGTAGTTATACTGACGTATGCAGTTTATTATTGATTTTGTCCACTACTTATCAGTATTTAGTAAGAGAACGGCCGTGACTGGAGCTAGCAGATGATGTATTGTTCAAATGTAAATGAAGTAGAAAAACAGAAACAGTAATCAAATATTCACTTATAATTGTACATTTCTAAACACACAAAACACCAGTGTGTCACTATTTAAATAACTGTACTGCAATAGTGTCTCATACAATGTGCAATACACTTTGATTGAGGATTTTGCAAGCAAGAAGGCCAGGCTTTTGGCACTTGGAATTTAAGTCACTGTCAGGTTAATCAACAGACCGTTTCAAGTGTATTTCTGTTGTGTTTATTTGGTTTGCAGTGTGCTGGATTTTGCACTCTGTTAATATAAATTTGTTTAATTTTTTTGATTGTGGATTTTGCCGGTGAGAAGGCCAGGGTTTTGCCATTTAAGTAATGGTCAGTTTAAACAGAAGAACATTTCTTATTTATGGGTCTCATTGTAATAAAATACCAAATAATACCTGGCATGAGTATAACCATATTCATTACAGATCTCTGTGGGCCCCAAGAGTGCATGGGCCCTTAGAATCGTCCTAACTTTCCTTCCCTTAGCAGCGCCCCTGGGTTTATTAGTAGTTTGTGCTGTGTTTGGTCACTGAACAGCGATAAACACTTTAAATATAAGCAGTTCTCTTGTGATTTTTCTAAACTAGTAGTGTGTTGAGTTTAATAATGAATAATGATGATAACCGTCAAACCGTGATCATTGTTCAGACTATAATCATACAGCCAAAATCTATAATCGCTGCACCGCTGATGGTTACGCAGTTTAAAACAGCATATGAATGTGTGTGGATGTAGAAGAAGCCTGCTTCAGCAATGCTCTGATGGTGTGTTGTGCTTCAACTGTGTGTTTGTAAAAGAGCCCCAGTGTACACTGCAGTGATGATATGAAGATCAACATATTAACATTCTAATGTAGAAAAAGCCAGCGTGAAGGAGCAGAAATACAGCATATGGGCACTAGGCCTGTCACGATATCTATCTTTTGTTGTATGATATATTGCACCAAAATATATTGCGATAAACGATATTATTGTCATTTTAAGACCTTTTTATGTCACTCGTTATATAATGCCAGAATGACAATATAATATCATCTCAATGCAAGTACACTCCAAAGAACACATAATATTTTATTATTAAGACTATTTTAACCATAGTCATTTCAACAATTTGAAAATTAGGCATTGGAATCAGAATGCAGAAAAGCATATCCTAAATAAATAATAAGAAATGTTAACAAAAATGTGCAAGGTAAAGAGTAACAGAGGCTTCCATATCTGCTACCAGATCTATTTTCAGTTGTCAGGTACCCATTTGAAAAATAACCTATAGTACTATAGTAGTAGGTATTGCACTCAAATACCCAGCTCATCCACTAGGGGTCAGCGCTACTGCAGCTGTAAGCGGTGTGTGTGTGAGTGTGCGTTTGTGTGTGTGTGTGTGCGCGAGTGAGCATTTGTGTGTGTGTGTGTATGTGTGTGCGAGTGAGCGTTTGTGTGTGTGTGTGTGTGTGTTCTGGCTGAGGAAGAAGATTAAACATGTTGATCACTTAAAGATTGTCTGCTGATCAGTGGCCGTTATCAGCACTGCCGTTGACACACACATATACATACACACACACACACACACGCATGCACGAGAGACAGACAGACAGACAGCGCGTGGTGAACACACATGCCGGGTCAGCACTCAGCTCTGCTGCTGGAGGACGGGGGACCGCAGGGCTGAGGGGTTTCTGGCACACAGCTGATGATCTGTGAGTGTGAATATACCACAGCCTCAGCGGTGTGCACAGGTCTGAGTGCTGGAACGGGTGTGTGTGTGTGTGTCGGATGTGTTGGTCATGAGTGTGTTTTCTCACACAGGCCGTTCGCTGCTACGAGTCTCTCATCCTGAAAGCTGAAGGGAAGGTGGACCCTGAGTTCTTCTGCCAGCTGGGTCATTTCAACCTGTTGCTGGAGGAGTATCCTAAAGGTACACACACACACACACACACACACACACACACACTCATATACACACACTCATATACACATACACGCTCATATACACACACACACACTCATATACACACACTCATATACACATACACACTCATATACACACACACACACTCATATACACACACACACACATATATAAGAGTATGTGCAGGAGGTCCTCCTAACACACTCCCACACCTGTGTCTGCAGCGCTGTCAGCGTACCAGCGGTACTACAGTTTACAGACCGACTACTGGAAGGTGAGCAGCTGACCAATGCATGCTGGAGTGTGTGTGTGTTTTTATGGACATGGTTGTTTATTTGTGTGCATGCAGGGTGTGTGTGTGTGTGTGTGCGCATGCATTTATATGTGAACATGTTGGGGTTTGGGGCAATATGGTGGCGCAGTAGGTAGTGCTGTCGCCTCACAGCAAGAAGGTCTCTGGTTCGAGTCTCGGCTGGGTCAGTTGGTGTTTCTGTGTGGAGTCTGCATGTTCTCCCCGTGTTGGTGTGGGTTTCCTCCGGGTGCTCCGGTTTCCCCCACAGTCCAAACACATGCGCTATAGGGGAACTGATCAACTACACTGGCCCTAGTGTATGAGTGTGAGTGTGAATGAGTGTGTATGGGTGTTTCCCAGTGATGGGTTGGGGCTGGAAGGGCGTCCACTGTGTAAAACATATGCTGGATAAGTTGGCGGTTCATTCTGCTGTGGCGACCCCTGATTAATAAAGGAACTGAGGTGAAAAGAAAATGAATGAATGAATGAATGTTGGGGTTTGTGTATTTTGTTTTCTTGGTTGTGTGAGTGTATTTGTTTGTGTGTGTGTGTGTATAGACGTGTGTGTTGCAGTAGTTGTGTGTGTGTGTATTATGCACTGTTTCAGGTGTGTGTGTGTGTGTGACCGCTGCTCTTCTCTCCCTCTAGAACGCTGCGTTTCTGTACGGCCTCGGGATGATCTACTTCCATTACAACGCGTTTCAGTGGTGAGTGTGTTCAGCGCGCGCGCGTGTGCGTGTGTGTGTGTGCGTGTGTGTGTGTGTGTGTGTGTGTGTTCGCGCAGCAGCTGGACATTTCCATAGAGACGTGCGTGTTTGCGTGTGTGCATGCGTGCTGATTCTGGGAGACGGTGTTAGACCGGTTTACTGCCAGCAGTGTGTGTGTGTCTCATTGAGACGGCTGTGTGTGTGTGTAACGTGTGTGTGTTTCTCTCAGGGCGATCAAGGCGTTTCAGGAAGTGCTGTACATCGACCCCGGCTTCTCTCGCGCTAAAGAGATTCATCTACGCCTCGGCCTGATGTTCAAAGTCAACACGGACTACGAGTCCAGCTTAAAGGTAACGCACAGAACTCTGTGTGTGTGTGTGTGTGTGTGCGTGTGTGTGTGTGCGTGTGTGTGCGTGTGTGTGTTCTGTGTCAGTGACGATTACACTGTTCTCTTCTTTCAGCACTTTCAGCTGGCGCTGATCGACTCCAGCCGCTGCACTCTGTCCAAAGCGGAGAGTAAGTCCTGCAGTCTCAGAATACACACACACACACACGCGCACACACACACACACACACACACACACACACACACACACACACGTGCGCAGCTGTCAGTATCAGAGCCGTTATCTTTGGTTTGACCTGTTGAAGGGGTCTGTGATGGTGACTCTGCTCAGCTCTGACTGCAAATGCGTACACACACACACACACACACACACACACACGCACACACACACAGTGTCCTCCGTCAGTCGGGCGGCAGTGGTGTGTGTGTGTGCAGGGTCTGTGTTGTTGATCCTCTGCTGAATCGTGTCTGTGTTTGTGTCTGCAGTTCAGTTCCACATCGCACATCTGTATGAGATCCAGGTGAGTCCTCCACCACCCCTGACCCCCTCCTCCTCCTCCTCCTCCTCCTCGTGTGTATGATCTCCTCTGCTCTGTGTGGTGAGATGCGTGAGAGGATGTTTGAGGGATGCTGAGCGTCTGGCTGCTGTTGCCATAGTAACCGGAGCGAGCGATGTGATTGGCTGAAGCTCTGTTATTGTCCCCTCAGAAGAGACACCGAGCGGCCAAAGAGGCGTACGAGAGTCTGCTGCAGACGGAGGACCTGCAGACACCGGTGCGGGCCGCTGCGCTCCAGCAGCTGGGTGAGAACATCACACACACACACACACACACACACACACACACACACACACACACAC
>CAIGQQ010026525.1:0-11206 GCA_903798035.1 Danio albolineatus | reverse complement strand
GCTGGAGCAGACACTGGCGGGCGCACTGGGGCTGGAGCAGACACTGGTGGGCGCACTGGGGCTGGAGCAGACACTGGCGGGTGCACTGGGGCTGGAGCAGACACTGGAGGGCACTCTGAGACTGAAGCCGGCACTGGCGAAGAAGCCTTTCTCCTCCTCCTCCGCTTTTGGGTGCGGGTAAACCCTTGGGGGTTGGTTATGGGCTGAGAGGTGGTGCTGGTGGTGAAGACAGGGGTCCTTTCCCCCTGCAGGTATTCCCTCTCCTTCTTCAAACAAACTAATTCTACCACCTCCCAATAAGTCCATTCACCAAGATTGCCCAGCTCCTCCCAATCAAAAGGCTCATCCAATCCAGCCAGAAAGATGTGGATGAGGGTGCTCTCTCTAAACCCAAGCCCCCGGACTGCCTCGAGGAGATCTTCGGCGTAAATGCCGAAGGGGTGATGATTTTGCCGGTGAGACAGTCCTCTGGCTAGGGGTTGGTTTTGGGGTCCTTTCTGCTGGGAGGAAGCTGGGCGCTGAGAATATGCCATACGGCAAAAACTGCTGGGTCCTCTTATCGACTGCGACATTCTGTTACGTGTGAGCTGGGGCTGGCTATTATTAAAGTTTTTAAGGTTTGGGGAGATGCATCACTGCGGATTCTCTCATATTGCAAAAAAGAGAAGAGAACCTTGGATCTACCAGTTCAAGCAAACATTTCATCTGGTGAGAATATCCTGTATAACAGCTCTGTTTTAGTCCCAATTTGTAGCGTTTCACCTTTGATTTAAGGGGCTTGTTTTGAGTTTAATTATTGTGGGGTTTTTTTCTGTTTGATATAAAGAGCCTTGGAGATCCAGCTTAGGAGATGGTGCTTTAACAACTCTGCCAGCTATCCTTTCTCCACTGCCATACAGATTGTGCGGCCCTCATACCAGGAGGCAAAACAAGAGTTTGTTGATTTGCAACCTCTAGGTGCAATATTTATAACAATAAAATTTGAACATTGTCTAATTCATGTGTGTGTATAATTGTATTTCATTCAGTACTTAGAGAATGAGTAGCAACAGAGACAAAACCCTCTTGTCCTGCTGCTTGGGGATGATCTAAACTGCTCTCAGGCGATTGATATTGTGGGTGGAGTGGCACTAAATTCATGGATTTAAATAAAGTATTGCCAATGTATTAAGCTGTGTTTTTGTGTTTACATATAAAGATGACTACTACTATTATAATAATAAAGTAATAGTAATTTATTATTATATAGTGGTTAAGCCACTTGTCAAAATAACCCAACAAATTAGTTATTTTTGTAACCCAAATTGTTGGGTTAACCTTAATAACCCAATGGATTGGGTTAAAATAACCCAACAGAAGGTCTGTGCCAAATTAACCCATCATTGGGTTACCTGTTGGGTTATTATTAACCCAACTATTTTAAGTGAGCATGTATGTTGTCATTTCATGCAATATGAATAAACTTACCATGCATAGTTGTCCACACAAACTGATTCATTTAATTTAATCCTGTGTTTGCATTTTTAGCATATCATCTGTCTTCTTGGAAGCCTTTTCTTCTGCATCCATTAGATTTTTTTTCTGTGTCTTCTTTTAGAATTAGTTTTGCCTTCTATAAGCTCCCTAAGCTCAGTGGCTAAATCAGGCATTTTTTAGCTGTGATATTACAATATGACTTGATTAGGGCCTACTTGTTTTCTTATCCTCTTCTCATCACACAAGCTTCCCGAGTGTCTGTGATTAGCTCCCGCCAGATTGTTTGAATTTTATTTGAATATTATAGGTCAGGGGTGAAGAGGGTGAAACAAGACACATCTGTCCAACTGATAAAATCATGATTTGATGAATCAGTGAAACTGAAGTTAGTAATGCATTTGGTATTGTACTTTCTATTATGTTGTAGGTACAGATGACGGTTGGACAATTGACACATCTACCCCTGCCAACTTGTCTCCTGGTGCATCTTTTTTCTCTTCATCCTCCATTCCATCCAGCTCCTCTTCGTCCTCAAGTCCATCCAGTTCCTCTTCATCTAGCTCCTCATCCTCATCTACTGATTCTTCCAATTCAGGCAAAAAATCGAAGAAAAGACGCCAGAAGAAAAAGAAGCACCTCCACCAGAGTCACAAAAAAAGGACAAGAGGAAGAAAAGAGAGACAGAAAAATGCACCATGATAAGCAGAAAGGTAAGTGTAAAGAGAGAAAGGAAATAAGGCTGCTCCCCTCTGTGTGTGTCTCTATCTCTGTCTATTTCTCTCTCTCTCTCTCTCTCTTTCTCTCTCTGTGTGTGTGTGCACGAGGTGAAAGAGTGGTGTGGGGTGCGAGAGCGACACGCTGAATTGTTTTCAGGGTTAATCCTATTGTTTTTATGGGTTTCGTTTTTTTCTTCTTTTTCTTTTTTTCTTCTTTTTTAATTTAATTTTTTATTTATTGTTTGGTTTAAACTAATACCTGAGCGATCCCCTTTTTGATAAGAGAAGCCATGGCGTTTCTCTCGGGAGAGGGAACACCTGGTTTCTCTATCAAAAACGGATGTAAAGTTTTTTCGGATCAAGTATTTACGGTCGAGGACGTACTTTTAGCAATGGGAGATATTGTAGGGCACGAAAATATAGTATCTGCCTCTAAAATTAACAAGGCGGTTGTAGTGTTTCTTAAAGAGGAGAAACATGTGAATGATCTTGTAGAAAATGAAATTGTTGTTTCCAACACCCTAGTAAAAGTATTGCCGTTGCGCACACCTGCTATTAAAGTAACAATTTCAAACGTGCCTCCATTCATTCCCAATGAGGAAATTGTAAAGGAGTTAAATCGCTATGGAAAGTTTGCGGGTTCTGTCAAAATGGTTCCGTTTTGGTGCAAAAACGTCGCTTTAAAACATGTGCTGTCTTTTCGAAGGCATGTATTCATGTTTTTAAATGCACAGTCTAAAATCTTAGACATTTCGTTCCATATTCAACACGGGGACAGTTCTTATATGGTATATGCAACAACAGAGATTTTGCGTTGTTTCGAGTGCGGGGATTTAGGGCACAAGAGGTTTACATGTCCGCATAAGAAACAACCAGAAAACGAAAGAAAAGACGGAATAAACGAAGAACATAATGATCTAAGCAACGGCAGCCAAAACAAAGAAAAACTGCCCACAGTGGACAAAGAGGTAGCGATTCCTGGGAAAAAACAGAAAACAAACGGCATTATTGATGATAGTTCAGGAAAGGCAGGTGAACCCAGCGTTATTTCACAGGTTGTATTTCCAACTGAGCAAAGCGCCGCTGGTTCAAGTTCAACGTTAGAGGTAAGTGCCTTTATTTCAACTATGAGAGCTAGTGTTAATTTCGAAGGCCCGACTGTTTTGGAGGACAATGCGGCTGATGATATGGAAAATGACTGTGTTGGTGGCCTGGTAGAATTGAAAGAAAGTGGTTTGGAGCTGGAGGTGTTTGCAGAGAATGAAAATAGTGATGAAAATATGATGGAGGACTGTGATGATTTAGAGTTTTCGGAAATTGAGTGTAGTCAGTCGTTGGATGATGTGTACTCAGTGGAAGAATTAAATGCTTTTTTAGATTCAATCAAAGGAAAAAAGACTGACGTATCTAAGCACTTTCCCGATGCTAATAAATTTATTAAATCAGTGCTAATTGCTCAGAAGAATGTGGCAAATTTGTAGCAATGTTACGCAAAACTCAAGAAGAGCAAGGAAAGGTGTCAAAACGGAAAAAAATGAACCACATGAGAGAGAATCCCGGGCAGCTTGTGTCAAAAATGAATTATTTATGACCCTCATAAAAATTATGTGCTTAAAACGTTTAAAATGTGTACATAAATGTATAGAAAGAGGGGAAAAGATTGCTTTTATTTCAAGAAAAAAGTGTACATTTTCACATGAATGTTTTTTTCACAGTGTTAAAATCCGACAGTTTGTTTCGTTTTCTTTTTAATTCCGTTAAAAAGTGTTAAAGCGTATTATTAAAAACAACTAAAAACTGAGAACGGTGTTTGAATAAAATGTTAGTAGAGTAAAAAGTTTGTTACAAAAGCAAGTATTTGTATTATTTGTTAAAGAAGTAAACAGAGATGTATCTTACGAGGAGTGAAATCCGTGTTTAGTCCTTGTTTGACTGGAGAAATGCAGTGCTCTGACAGCAAAGTGTGAAAACTGTGTGCGCACACACATAGGCTAAACACACGCGCGCCTCTCTGTCTCTCTCTCTCATATACACAGAATGAGAAAAAGTGAAAAAAAGTTTTTAAAAAGTTAAAAAAGTAAGACATAAAGTTGACTTTAACAACAACAAGAACAACAACAAAATAAACTAAAGTTGTTTCTTAACTCTTAAAACGTAATGAAGAACTGTTAGTCGATTAGTTTTAAAAGACAAACTAAAGTTGTTTCTTAACTTTTAAAGCGTAATGAAGAACTGTTAGTCGATTAGTTTTAAAAAACAAACTAAAGTTGTTTCTTAACTCTTAAAACGTAATGAAGAATTGTTAGTCGATTAGTTTTAAAAAACAAACTAAAGTTGTTTCTTAACTCTTAAAATGTATTGAAGAACTGTTAGTCGATTAGTTTTATAAAAAACAAAACAAAGGATAGCTTTTGCAAGTAAAATGTTTTTAAATGCAAGTATATGTTAAAGAAAAAAGTTTTAGTTGATCTTACGGAATATCCTCCAGACTTAGATCCTTACTGTTCAGTGGTCGAAAAAGAATGATCGCAAAACTGATTCTAAGACAACGCCCCTACAACCCCCGCCTCTATTCCACCCACAAGATTGGGTGGATAGTAAAAAGCACATCCGCTCTCTCCTCAAGTCAGAGACTGAATGAGGGAAACTTGGGCAGAGAGGAGACACACATAACCCCGCCTCCAACTCCGCCTCTAACCCCACCCTCCGACTCAGCTAGCCAATCCTGAAGAGGTAAAGCGGAGGGTCAAACATGATTAGTTCTAGGTTAAAAACAATGGTGAAATAACATTGAAAAGTTAAAAAAAAACAAATTAATTAGTTAATAATACGGTTAACAAATAAATGTTTTTGAAAACGATTTGTTTTTAAAAAAGCTAGGTTGTACAAAAATAATATGTATGAAAACAATTTGATAACGATGATCATTTGAATTTTGTGTAAGAATTGAGATCTTTGTATAGAGATTTTATTGTATTACTTATTATTAAAATGAGTATATATTATTTTCATTTAACATATTTATTTATTTTCATTGAATTAACTATTTATTTATTTATTTAAGTTTAAAAAGAAAAAAAAATCTTCCTACTCACCCTAGACAGACATGCAGGCAACACACACACACACACACACACACACACTCTCTCTCTCTCTCTCTCTCTCTCTGTCTGTTGCCTATCCTTAGTCAAACTTAAACACATATTGTTAAAACCACAATGTTTCATATTTTTCAACGAAAATAAAAGGAGGTAGTTATGTTAACGATTAGGCCCCGTTTAGTTATAAATATTACATTAAAGATGATGGTAGAATAAATATGTGCACGATACCTTGACATTTTTGGTGTCGGATGTGTTTAAGCTGTTAATATTACAATTAAAAGAGCAGGCTTATTTTGTTAAGATAAGTAATTTTGTTAAGATATTGAAACAACGATCGCTAAGATGATGTAAAAGACGTTATGTAGCTACACTTTTTCCGTTTGATTTATCTCATGTGTCTTCGCGTTCTCAAGAGTTCATTCCGCCTTTCAAACTTGCTGAAAAACTGAAAAAATTCCGAACTTACAAGGAAAGGATGCACCCCCACCCCCGGACTTTGCGTACCCTACATGATATTGAGAAACGACCCCAATCAGATAGGCCTTAGTGAATGTCAGCCGCCACAGGTCGGGTTTTTAGATCACACTGTTAGTAATGTAGTGTATTCTTTCAGTCTTGTTGTAAAAAATTTTTTTATGTTGATTTCAATACAAATTAAATTGCTTTGTACTTAAACCATAAAAAACAAGACATATGTAGGCTAATTGATTAAAATTGTTTGTAAACTAAAAATGTAGCCTACCTGTCAGGTCCTCTGTCTGATCACCTGGGTTGTTGTTTTGTTTACATGTAAATTTAGCACGTTATTTTGATCGTTCTCTCTGCATGATAACTTTGACACGTCCCCACCCATCTTCCTAGTTTCTACCTATTATTCAATTAAACCATGATTTTACTCACCTGCTCTCCTTGTTTCGCTGTAATTTCCCCTCTATTTAGATCGCTCTCCTCTTGTTGTCCTTTGTCAGATCGTTGTCGCACGCATGTCTGTTGTCAGCGCTCTTTCTGTTTTGCTAGTCCTGTCCAGCTGGTCCCTGTTGTGTTGTGCCGTTTTGTGCCTGTCTCCCGGTCAGTTGGTCCTTTATTTTTTGCACTTTTTTTACTCCTCTCTGTCATCTCCATATGGAGTCAAATAAGTCTCATTAATAATTCACGCGTATGACGCGATGTACACATGCGTAGCCAAATTCACGTGCGTAAAACCAAATTCACGTGCGTAAAATATTTATATACATTCACAAAAACAATTCACGTGCACAAAATAAAAATACACATTCATAAAATACGTTTCACAAATGCAAAACAGCATCTGCAGATTTATAAGAGTGTACAAAAAGTTTTGAATGTTTAAAACCTGCGAGTTCATCCTGAATGAGAATGTGTGCAAATCCTCTTTCACGTACAACTCCCCCTGGATACGAGTGTGTGTATTTTTGAGACCTTCCTGGCAGACGCAGGTGCTTCGTGACCTTTCAGCCAATCAGATGAGAGCTGTACTCAAGATCGCCTATCTGCGCGCCGTTTGCGCAGTCTGTTCCTCTCCAGCACGGTGAACGGAGAAGTGAAAGAGACGCGCGGGCTTAAACCATTACATTCCCTGACTTTCACTGACGAAAACTTCATTTCCATTAAATCTAATGAACGTAAACAGGCTGTTGTTGTTCTTTAGTTGCCCAATATGTCAAATATAGCCTATCCGATTATTTAGTAATAGATTAATAAGCATTTTAAATGATTCTGATGAATGTAACGGGTTTCATTAGAAATACGGGATGACACATTGAATGGCAGGATACACCTCGTCTGCACATAGGTTCATTGCATACACCTGTGCAGCTCATTATTAGGAGCGCGTGGATAATTAGCATTTTAAAAGGGCGTCTGTGTGAGCATTTGCATGCGACTTCTCGAGTGCAGGTGAAGCCTCCGTGGTCTTTTATTTAAAGTTTACCCGTAGTAAGCAAAAAAAAAAAAAAAAACTTTGTTGTTATATTTCCAAAACCGAGCTGGGAAGAATCACGTCAGCTTTAACAAATATATTTAAAAACTGATTTATAACAATTTTAAATGATCATTTCTTTCATTAGCCACACGTTCTGTGTGTGTGGTTATTCATGATGACTAGGGCCAGACGGAATCTGCGGACATTTTTTGCTATTTCTGCGGAGTATTTTATTAAAAATCTGCGGATTTATGCGGAATGATTTTGGGAGTATCATAACAAAAAACTTAATATATTAAGTAAAAAGTAATACCTTTTTAACTTTTATTTAATGTTTACAATGCAAATCCAATTAGATCAATCAATGATGGGCTAAAAAAAAATCTGCGTAAATCTGCGGAATTCTGCGCGGAAATCTGCGGAATTCTGCGCGCGCAGATTCCGTGTGGCCCTAATGATGACCCACAGATAAGATAAAATAGCAAACAGGCTAATTAATGATAATAATAATAAAAAAAGAACTTAAAACTTAATTTATTGAAACTGATGCGATTCTCCTCAGCTCTTCTCTTCGGGGATGCGGCTGTAGGATGGAGGGCAGGCTATCAGAGCAGTGTTCAGCCCGATTTGAAATCCTGAACAGCATCAAACATGTTTGAAATGATCCGAGAGGCTGGATTGGAGTTGAAAAAGGTTCCGAAAAGTATTAATTCTTTTTATTCTACATAATACTAAAGCACAACAACAGCCTGTTTACGTTCATTAGATATAATGGAAATTAAGTTTTTAGTCAGTGAAAGCCAGGGAATGTAATGGTTTAAGCCCGCGCGTCTCTTTCAATTCTCCGTTCACCGTGCTAGAGAGGAACAGACTGTGCAAATGGAGAAACAAGGGAATAAGGGAAATGGTCTGACCACGGAGGCTTCACCTGCACTCGAGAAGTCGCATGCAAATGCTCACACAGACGCCCTTTTAAAATGCTGATTATCCACGCGCTCCTAATAATGAGCTGCACAGGTGTATGCAATGAACCTATGTGCAGACGAGGTGTGTCCTGCCATTCAATGTGTCATCCCGTATTTCTAATGAAACCCGTTACATTCATCAGAATCATTTAAAATGCTTATTAATCTATTACTAAATAATCGGGTAGGCTATATTTGACATATTGGCAGTGGTGGGAGTAACGAATTACAACTACTCACGTTACTGTAATTAAGTACATTTTTTGAGTATTTGTACTTTCATGAGTATAATTTTAAGGCTGTAATTTTACTTGTACTTGAGTACAAATTAAGCTGAGTAATGTACTTCGTTACTTTTAAAATGATAGTTCGTTACAGAGTACTGTAATATAATTAATATTTCAACCACTGACTTCGGTAGCCAATAAACAAATCTCATCTTAACGGACCAATGAAAAGCCTGGTACATTATTTGAACCAAAAAACAAGTTCAGGCTACTGCAGATTTACGTGAGCTGACCGTCATCATACAGTCACAAAGTTATCGGCTGACATATGGAGATTCAAGACAGCAATAATGAATCTGAAAAACACAGAAATTAGGAAGAAATAGCAGAGGATGAATGCCCATGGCCACACCCGGAGGAGCTGTTCACCCACAGGTACATAGGGAAGAAAGGGGGCAGCTGTGCTGATGCAGTGTGAATGGCTATGTTATCATCTAAAAATGCTAATTAAATTTATGCCCAAAACTGGAATAGTGCATAAAAGACGTGCGAATAAAGCAGCGCGTCCGTCCAACAAGTCGAAGAGAACAAAATCGCCACTTTCTGATTAATTGGCGCCAAATGTCAAAAGTAAAGGAGAAGTTGCGTGAATATATTCATTTATTAAATGACTTGCACTCAGAAGACAATCCTGACACGCAGTGAACGCGCGCTGGTGTTTGAAGGCGCGAGACACGGAGCAAAGGGGCTCATGACAATTCTGGAGGTAATTAATATTATAATAACACTAATACTGAAATGGTTAAGGCGTTTTAGAATGACCAAAACAACACTTTAGATGTTTTACAATGTGCTCAGCCTGCTGGTTTGTCCATTCACTCACAATTTTCAAAATATATGCTCATCACGGCGTTTCCATCAACTGTTTTTTTATGTGCATATCCAAAAAGCGCATAAAATAAGTGGATGAACCCTGCCCTCTGCTGTGCCATCCGGCAGGGTTTCCGCGGGGTCATAAAGTCTAGCATTTAAAAATATAGATTTTTGGCCTTACAAAAGTCCTAAATTTGCTATTCTAGGTCTTAAATATTTTTGCACAGGTTTTTTTTTCTGATGTCCATGTAACGCTACATCTAATGCTCATTTAAATAATTTTTTGTTGTTGCTTGGTTTTCGTGGTGTTGTAGTTCTTTGTTTCACTAGTCCTAATGTAATTTGCGGTATTAAAACTACAAATGAGACCAACATGCAATAGCCAATCAGCTTTCTGTTACTGAGCCCAGTGCACGAGCGAATGTGACGTCATCGCTGTGTTTGTGGATGTTCGCTTTGGGCGCGTGCCACATAATTTCGGCGCCGCTTTTGATTTGAGTTGAATATGAAACACTTTGAAAAGATTTTGTCTGAAACAGGTACGACTGTACAGACATCTTAACGATCCGATCATGCGTGATCATCATAGAAAACCAGATTACCAATAATTTTGGCTAGAAATTGCAACAGCCATGGAGAGGAAAGTGTTTTGTTAAAAAGTTTTTAGGATTTATGATAAAAGGATTGTTGGACCATTATTCCCTTTTTAGCTTAAAAGTAGAGGACAGAAACTAGCCAGGCAGTAATGTGTGAATTGTTGAGTGGGCAAAATAAAGAAAAAAAAAGGTCGCCACAGCGGAATGAACCGCCAACTTATCCAGCATGTTTTCTGCAGCAGATGCACTTCCAGCTGTAACCCACACACACTCATTCACAATTACGGACAATTTAGCTTACCCAATTCACCTAAAGCGCCTGTGTTTGGACTGTGGGGGAAACCGGAGCACCCGGAGGAAACCCACACCAACACAGGGAGAACATGCAGACTCCACACAGAAACACCAACTGACCCAGCCGGGACTCAAACCAGTGACCTTGCTGTGAGGCGAGAGTGCTAGCCACTGTGCTACCCCGTAGCCCATCTTCGTAATCATTATAATAAATATAAAATATAATAAAGGCGCCACGGTGGGGTAGTGAGTAGCACTATGTGGAGTTTGTGTGGAGTTTGCATGTTCTCCCCGTGGTTGCGTGGGTTTCCTCCGGGTGCTCCGGTTTCCCCCACAGTCCAAAGACATGCGGTACAGGTGAATTGGGTAAGCTAAATTGTCCATAGTGTATGTGTGTGAGAATGTATGGATGTGTTTCCCAGAGATGGGTTGTGGCTGGAAGGGCATCCGCTGCATAAAACAAATGCTGGATAAGTTGGCGGTTCATTCCGCTGTGGCGACCCCTGATTAATAAAGGGACTAAGCCGAAAAGAAAATGAATGAATAAAATATAATAAATAATTAGTTTTAAAATCCGGAAACTTTCTACTTCTGTTTATTCGTTTGACTTTAAGGTGTCTGTTTCGCGAGGTACGCGCAGTCAGCGGAGGTGCGTGATGCGGCGCCAGGCAAAAGTATCAATTATTCTTAAGATGTAGTTCAATAGTGCATTTAACCTCTCTTTAGTACTGTTCAATTCAAATAATTTTATTTTACCACAAATTTTGTGGTTTTTGCATTTTCTCTTGCGTGTTTTTGATATTGTAATGTAGGTCTTAAATTTAATGCTTAATGGTCTTAAAAAGTCTTAAGTCTGACATTATGATATCTGCAGAAACCCTGCTGTTTGTTATGCCATGACACTGGGATTAGTTAATACTGTTTATAAAGTTACAAAAGTGTTTTATAAAACACAATAGTAAGAAGACTTACAACAATTTTGTGACGTTTATATATATATATATATATATATA
>CAIGQQ010026523.1:0-13613 GCA_903798035.1 Danio albolineatus | reverse complement strand
AGTCTAATTTATTGTAATTGGATGATACTTTAAAAGCTAAGAAGCATGTTTTTTGGTCAATAAACAAATCCATAATGCAACGTATGTTAAAAGAAGTGTTGTGGTATGATTTAAGCAGAGCTTGCGATCTCTAAAGTGCTGTCTCACGAGGCCGTGTGGAAAAAAACAAAGGTATTTGTGTAAGTAGGTTAGCGCTTAATGATTATTCAGAAAAGTTGTACAATTCTAATTGCGCTCGGTCCCTGTTGGTCCATTATTGTACACGAGCTGCTTTATTCTCTACATTAGCGCCAACTTGTACCTCTGTGGTTTTATTTAAAAACAAGATCTGTTAGCTTTGTAATCTTGAGTCTAATTCAAACCTGGCGTTTGTTTGCTGCTTTAACGCCAGTGTAGCGTAGGGGATTGCTATTAGGCGCACCAAAATATCTAATCATAGCATAAAAGCCGTGATCATGTCTGTGATGCTGCTTAAAAAAGCATTTAGGATTTCATCAGCAAAGGGTTTACCGGCAGCTAACAACGCTTGAAATCTAACAGAATTACCACCAAATTATTTAGTATATGTTTTATGCAGCTGATGCCATTGCAGCTGCAACCCAGTACTGGGAAACATTCATACACACTCATTTACTCTCATGCACTATGGTGAATTTAGTTTATTTAATTCACCTAAAGCGCATGTGTTTGGACTGGGGAAACCGGAGAAAACCCACACGAATACTGGAAGAACATGCAAACTCCACACAGAAATGCCAACTGACCCAGTTGGGACTTGAACCAGTGACCTTCTTGTGCACTGAGCCACCGTGTCACCCTCTCTCTGATATTATAAGACCTTAAAAGGATGTCAGGGATTGGGTCAGAAGTGCTTAAAATGATTGCAAGAGAGATCTGCTTTGGGTTAACCGAATTATACGAGGTGATGTAGCCATAACAGGATGTTTGGTCTTAGTGAGATCCAGCAGGAGGAGGTCTCGTGTTTTTTTCCTACACCATTTCAAAGTGTCCAATTCATTGCTTTACTCAGCTCCGAGACCTGGTTTTAAATTTCACAAGGGGGAAAAAAATGTTCACGTTTTTGTTTTCATCTGCTTCAAATGTTATCAGTCCATTGATTGGACGTTATCAGTGGTTATCAGCTGATAAATATAGGCCAGTAGGGGTCTTCTGCCCCTACTAGGCCATTATCAACCATCCACATGATTTAGTGAAGTTTATTATTAAACTAGTTTGGAGAGGATCAGGTGCTTATGATTGATCACAGCCGGTGCTGCATTATCCAATTTATGATTGACCAATCAGATGATTCCTGAGCCCCTATAAACACCCTAAGCTCCATATCACAGCCATCTTCATTTGAAGAATCCCCCACTTATTATATTTTTAGGCAAACTTATTGTTTTTATAGCAATTTATTCTTCTTCCAAAATGGACAAGTTGCCAGATTACAGTTACAAAAACTGTCAGTTACAAAACTGTGGAAAAATATGTCAGAAATGTGTCATAAACATTTAATTATTAGATATATTGCCACAATTACAACTTGATGTCTTGAAATTTTGATTTCTTATTTAATAATTATTGTTTTTTTTGACACATTTGAAACTTTTTATTCTGTCAAAATTCCCAACTTGCTAATATATCTGACAACTTGTGAATTGAAGAATATGTTGAATTTTTTTCACAATTTTTATTAGATATGACCTAAAAACATTAAAGACATAAACATTAACAAGTTGTCGTATCTAATAATAATAATAATAAATCCGCCACAATTAACATGTTGGCAGATAATTAAAAAAATATCTGGCAACTTGTGATCTTTTGGAAGAATAATATGCTGGAAAATGATCAGACATGATGTTGAAATTACGACCTGAAGTCTTTAAATTTTGACTTAATAATTTTTTGACACATTTGAAACTTTTTATTCTGCCAAAATTCCCAACTTATTAATTCTTGAATAACATTATGTTGGAAATGTGTCAAAAAAAAATAGATATGACCTCAAAAATGTAAAAGACGTGAACTTTGACGTCATATCTAATTTAAAAAAAAAAAGACACTTTTGAAGCACATTATTCCTCCACAATTAACATGTTGACAGATAATTAAAAAATGATCTGGCAACTTGTGATCTTTTGGAAGAATAATATGTTGGAAAATTATCAGACATGATGTTGAAATTACGACTTGGTCTTTAAATTTTGACTTCATACTTTCTTAACACATTTGAAACTTTTTATTCTGCCAAAATTCATACAAGTTGCCAGAGTCGTGCAGTTTTATGCTTCCCAGTATGTGTTATTGTGACCTCTATCTTTAAATTTATGTTTTTATAACTTTATTTTAATTGTGTGTTTTATTTATTTTTATTTAACCCCAACTTATTTACTAACAAATTAAGACTCTGCAGGTTTTCAGAAGATGAGCTTTGGCCACATAAGTTGTATAAACACAGGTCAGTCACTGCTAGTTTAGAGTTTTATCAAATTTTCAGGGCATTGCTGAAAGTTTATTTCATAGCTTCTCAAAAAATTTCGACTTGATGTCTTTTAAAGTTTGACTTATTTAAAGTTTGAAATATAATTTAATAATTATATTTTTTGGCACATTTAAAGCTTATTATTCTTATTATTATTCTTCATTCGTCATTCTTCCAAAATTCACAAGTTGCCAGAAAGTCACAAAGCTATCAGGCAGCTTGTGAATTTTGAATAATTTTGAATATGTCAGAAATGTGTCAAAAATGTATTATTAGATATGTCTTTAAAGATTGACTTAATATCCAATAAATGTTTTTATAATTTTTTGACATATTTTAAACTTCTTATTCTGCCATAATTCCCAAATAGTTGCTAAAGTTACAATTACAACTCCACGTCTTAAAGTTCTGAATTCATATCTACTGATTACATTTGACACATTTGAAACGTCTGATTCTGCCAAAGTTCACACAAGTTGCCAGATAGTTTTGCAGCTTTATGCATGCTGTGCAATTGTGACCGCTATGTTTAAACTTCTCGGAGTTACGACTCCATGTCTAAAGTTTGACTTAATATTTGATAATTATATATTTTGACAAATGTATATGTTTTTTTATAGCAACTTATTCTTCCAAAGTTGACAAGTTGCCAGATAGTTACAAAGCTTTGGAAAAATAATATGTCAGAAATGTGTCACAAGCATTCATTAATTATTAATTATTAAATATGAAGTCAAATTTGTTTTTATTTTGTTTTTAGTTTATTTGGCCAAAATTCCCAACTTGCGAATATATCTGACAACTTGTGAATTTTGGAAGAACATTATGTTAGAGATATGTCAAAAAAAAACATTAGATATTACCTCAAAAATGTAAAGACATCAAGTCAGAATATAAATATATTCAATTTGTCGCTTGAGCTTGCATTTCCGGTCTGAGGCATTCAAGTGCGTATCAGTGGAAGTCTATAAAAAGTTAAGTTAAGTGTGGAAAAGTTAAGTTAAGGAAAAGTTAAGTGTGACCGGGGCTTTAGTAAGGTAATAGTTGCATGATTCATTGGATTTTTTTTTAAAGTGCAAACAATTTAAATGGGCTGAGTTGAAACGAATTAAATTTAGTAATGTTCAACTTAATTTGTTTAAGTTCAACCCATATAAATAGCTTGCAACCAAATACCTTCAATTAAAATTTAGCAAATCCAATGAATCGTAGGTAGGTTTTAGGTGTTGGGTAGGGTTAGGGATGTAGAATAAGATCATACTTTTGTAAGGGCTATTAAAGGGCACCTATTTTTAAAAAAATCTAATTTTTAAGCAGTTTGGACAGTCGTATGTGTAGGTATAGTGTATAGACGGTCATATTGGGGTGATATAAACACACACAGTCCTTTTATTTCAATTTAACAGCCTAATAACGGTGGACCAATTGGAGCGGTTTTGAGACCGACCGCAACTTTGCGTAGGAGTGCGGCCCCCCCGCCCACCGAATTGATTGACAGCTGCGTATTAACATGTCTCCGTCGTAACGTGTATAATCATATCAACAAGACAGGACGTGCGCAAAGCAACCGGGAATAAAAGATCTGTTCAGCGCTCTGTGATCATCAGTCATCATCAGATGTGATCAAGAGTGAGTTTCAGCAGTGTAACACGTGTTTAAAACAGCGCATGTTAATGAACTACAGCCATTCACTCCAGCTTTACTTCATTAGCACAGCCGTGTGTCAGCAAAGAAGACGCTTCAATCTCGGTTTGTTGACATTAAGTGAAGTTTCACAAACAAATTTCGAGAGGAACACGTGATACGATTGACCGCAGCTGGTCTCCCATGTACAATCACTAGCCAGCCAATCAGATTAAACCAATCCCACTATAAGTATCCCAGCATACATCACTCCCTTATCTTCGTTTTCCGAAGAAACCCCCCATCCACCCCTTCTCCTCCTTCTATCTTTAACACGGGGAGCCCTCGAGAACTACCTGATCTCGTTCTCCCCGTTACATGCTCAATCTACCAGGCAGGAGCCCTGGGCTCAACTATCTCCGAGCTCAGGGTTCTCTCCCGGGACAGCATGCCAAACCTGCTAACAGTTGTCAAACAGTATCTAAGTGCGAACTCTTGAAATCAGGTTTATTTTGTACATTAACATAACAGATATCCATACAGCAGTGGAGATTAACCTGTATCCTTTCACATTTGCTTGCAAAAGCAGTGCAAAGCTTAACGCACGCGCTGTCTGTCTGTCTGTGTATGCGTGTGTGTATGCGTGTGTGAACGAACTTTGTAACTACATTGTGTGTGACTCATCGTTGCAACTCCTCAACAAACACATCAAACAGTCATTGGTGACGTTCTTACTGTAGTATTTCTCAAACGTAGTGAGATCTGCTTCCTTTACATCTGTTCCTGTTGCGTCTGTCTGTCTGACGCAGCCGAGGGCGGAGATTGAGGCACGCTGACGGGCAAGTGGGAACGGTGGGCGGGGAGGACTATCCTTAAAGGCACAGTACACAAAAACATCAAAAAGCTGTTTAGAGCTACAATATTAAGACTTCAGACAGCTCTAATTAATAATCTGATGGTGTTTTGAGCTGAAACTTTACAGACAAATTCTGCTGACACATGTAAGACTTTCAATAAATATATAAAAGGGGTCAAATATGTGCCCTTTAAACCATTAAAATCTTTATAATATTCAATTCAATTCACCTTTATTTGTATAGCGCTTTTACAATGTAGATTGTGTCAAAGCAGCTTCACATAGAAGGTTATAGTAAATTGAAAATGTCAGTTTAGTTATTAATATGTCAGTTTAGTTATTAATATGTCAGTTTAGTTATTAATATGCAGGTAACACACCAGCAGTTACCTCAAGTGTTACTAAAAATTTCATTTAAATATTGAATCCAAACGGCCTGACTCAGCATAAGCGGATTTATTTACTAAACACCAATGCGGCTGTTAACAAACCATTACCCATACAGGTTTTCAAAAGATGAGTTTGGCCTTGTAAGTCACTTAAACACACACCGTTCTCTGCTGGCGGTGGTTTTTATGGAGTTTTCAGCCTCTCTCGGCTTTATTACTGCGGTGACCACCTACCGAGCAAACGTTGCACGCTTCCCCACAAAGCAGCGCTTTTAGTGCTTTAAGGGCAAGTGCAGGGATTGCGAGGGCAAGTGAGGATTTAGCATCGGGGATATGTGTGCGTGTGTGTGTGAAAGTTCAGACCAGCTTGTTTGAAATGGGCTTAACCTTTGGCCGCCACAGGCAGCGTGAGAGAGACGATCGTGTTTTGTTTTGCGCAATCTCTGTAATGTGACTGATTGAAATCTGAAACCCGGAGTTCTGAAGGAAGAGAAGTAATAATAATAAAGATGTCCAGTCTTTGAAGGGTTGATGCTTTTGGGCTGGACTCAAGGTGTTTTGAGTTTCCTGTGAGTTTGTGTTCGCGACTGCCAAACTGAAGCACAGATTCATCACAGCGAAATGGTTAGCGGAATTAATTAGTCAAACTGCAATGAGACCGCTCTCACTCAGGGATTGCCAGTGGAATTAATTAGTTAACTACTAACTGCATGTTTTGGGATTATGGAGTTAAAGAAGCTACTTAAAATCTCATCGGTGCAACATAATATGCTATAATTTTGACTTTAACGCTGTGTCTTGACCATACCTGTCAACCCTTCAGTATTTCCCGGGATTCTCCCGTATTTTACAGTTTTATCCCGCTATCATGTGGTAAAGGTGTTTTCCCGTATTTCTCCAGTATTTTCAGTCTTTCTCTGAAGGGTGGCGATAAACATTAAAGAGCCGATCCTCCCTATACGCAACCCATACCGCCGCACCACCAGGGGGCGCCCCTTGCTCTTAAATGTGAGTCAGTTCTGTGCTTTCGCTTTATTTAGGCATGAAACACTTTGAAATAAATATAAAAGCGGCGGGATTCCCTTTCCTTTTCATTACAGGTGCCGTCGCTCCTCCTGTGCAATCCTCAGTACAGTCATAAAGCGGTGCGTGACTGTCAGACGCGCTCCATAGTGAGAAACAGACGCTGCTTCCCAAATAAATACTGTACACTCGATTAGAAGCAAAGCGAAAGTGGATACTGGGTTTTGGGTGTGTGTTTGAACAGACATATACACAAAATCAATAATAATTACATTTATTGATTTCGATCTTGATGTTTTTTTTTTTTCAAACACAACTAATTTTGTCCTAAATGAGCATAAAACGTTAGGAAAGCAAATTGAATGCCGTCATTATAACGATATATTTAAACTTCTGTTATTTGTAACAGAGTTAATTAGATGAAGATTAATAAGATTTGATAACTTGATTCTATTTCTGTATAATAGATCATTTTAATAAGCTAAGCTGTTTGCTAATGTATTCGATTAAATTCTTTTTTGTAAATAATAATATTAAAAAGTATTACTGACCGTTTATCCCTTATTTTCACATCCCAATGTTGACAGGTATGGTCTTGACCAGTGTTGTGCAGGTTACTTCCAAACTGTAACACATTACAGATTACTTCTTACTGTTATTATATTTGATATATTTATGTTATTTGATATCACAAAAACTGCATTCTTTTATCTGAGAAATATTGCTAAGCTACGAAGTATGCTATCCATCTCAGATGCAGAAACGCTAGTTCATGCTTTTATGAGCTCTAGGCTGGATTACTGTAATGCTCTGTTCGCTGGTTGCCCAGCCTCCTCTATTAACAAACTTCAGCTAGTACAAAATGCAGCTGCCAGAGTTCTTACCAGGTCTAGAAGATATGATCATATCACCCCAATGTTCTCCTCCTCATACTGGCTGCCTGTTAAGTTTCGTATTGAGTAAAATATTACTTCTTACATATAAAGCATTAAATAATCGAGCTCCTGTTTATCTAACCAACCTTCTGTCTCGCTACAATCCAACCCGCTCTTCAAGATCTCCACACTCAGGGCTTCTGCTAGTACCTAGGACAGCAAAGTCAAGTAAAGGAGGTCGAGCCTTCTCATTTATGGCTCCTAAACTCTGGAATAGCCTTCCTGATAATGTCCGAGGCTCAGACTCACTCTCACAGTTCAACACTAGATTAAAGACCTATCTCTTTAGTAAAGCACACACTCAATACAGCACATAGCGGTATGATGCATGAATGTGCTCCACGCATCTCCTTTATATACACTATGAACAGCAGCTACGCTAATTATTCTCGTTATTCTCTATCTTCACCTGGGGATACTCATCCCGAGGCCCCCAGAGACTATGCAGCGCCACGGATGTGATCCAAGACCCGCGACGAGACGATCCCAAGGTTCCATAATCCTGGACTGGGCCGTATCCTGAGCAGCTGTTTGGTGCATGGCGGACTAGCAAGCATGAGACTGATTCCTGTGATGCTCCAAGGACAGATGAGCCTCGAGTTCTCCATGCCTCGACGTCTGGCCATAGGAGAAATGGTCGTGCCCAACTGAGCCTGGTTTTTTCCTTCACTTTGGTCAATTGGTGAAGTTTGTTCCTCCACTGTCGCCACTGGCTTGTTTAGTTCGGGACCTGTAGAGCTGCGCATCGATGGATTATTCTTCAGTGTTTGGACTCTCAGTAGTGAATATTAAACCACACTGAACTGAATTGAGCTAAACTCCAACACTGGAAACTGGACTGACACTGCTTCAGTTCACTATAACCTTCAATGTTAAGCAAAAAAATCTCAATTTGAGCTTAGGTACCCTTAGAAGCTTTACACTTGTTGCATGTGAGATAGACTGAGGGATAGAATTAAGCTTTGTTTTAGAATAGTGAAGTCTGTGTAATACTATGTACTGAATAAGGTTGTGTCTAGAATTTACAGAACATGAATAAACATATGAAAGGCATTGATCCCAATCAGTGTCAGAGATTAAAAACAATGTTTACGAGTCATTGTATGTGGGAGTGCAGAGAGCTTCTGGAAGGAGGTTCTTGATGTGCTTTGTGAAATGACAGGAGAACATATTCCTATGGAATCAAAGCTGTGTTTATTGCATATATATCCTGAAAATGTGTCGGAAAATGCAAGCAAAAAGAAGCTCATAGATTTTAGTTTAATACAAGCTAAACGCGTGATTGCTTTAGTATGGAAAACATCCACCTTTTCTTTCACAGTGGATTGAAGAAATGTCTAAAAACCTTGCACTTGAAAAATGAACACATGCAATAAGAGGTAAAGCAGAGGTCTTTAAAAAGGTGTGGTCCCCTTTTATGCATATTGTAAATAGATAAAGTGGAATGGTATGTAAAAATTGCTGTTATTTGAATTCCAATTTGTTTATTTATTTAATTTTGATATGCATTTGTGAAGGATATTCTGTAATCTCTAGTTTTACTTTAGTTTTTCTCTATGTTTCTGGGTGTAGGGGTGGCAACTTTATATTTTGTAATGATATAAAACCTGTAACAAAAAATTCATAAAAAACAAAGTTGGAAAAAAACAACAACGTTTATTTTGGATACGATAAATCACAATTAATTTTTGCCCAGCACTAGTTAAAACTGTTCTTTTTATTTAAGAAATACTGCAGAAATAACCAATATCTGGTGCGAATATCGAGTTAACGCTTAATACAAAATCCCATGGAGTACCTGAGTGCGTCTCAGACAGCAGAAGCCGCAGGTCTGTAAGTCGAGCTCCTGCACCTGTTGTTCTGCGCTGTGCATTGACTTGTGACTGAGATCTTCCAGTTCTCCCTGTCAGATTCTGGAAGAGAGAGAGAGACAGAGAAAAAGAGTTAAAAGTGGTGGATTTCGGTGTGGGTTCACTGTCCGTCAGGGTTCCTCTGCTAGTTTGACAGTGAAGAGCAGCAGTTAATTTGCGGTGACAGATGGTACTGTACAGCCTGGCACATCTCAGCACATCTCCAGAGTTTCCTCAGCTACAAAACTACTGAACAGGTTGTGTGTGCAAGAAGTTTATTATGACCTATAGACCTTCAGTGTAAAAAAAAAGATCTATTAATTAACCGGTGCAGTATTTTCTGATTCACTTTTTAATTTTTTTTTTATTTGGTAACACTTTTTTTCGATGGTCCATTTGAGTATTAGTAGACTGTCTGCTTAATATCTGCTGATACTGACATTCAACACACATTTAACTGACTAGAAGAAGCTTTGCAAGTACATGTCGACTTACACTAACCCCAACCTAACAGTCTACTGATAATCTCATGAGAATTAGTTGACATGTAACTTAAACTCAACAAACACACCATCAAA
Organism: Danio albolineatus; assembly: GCA_903798035.1. Classification (NCBI taxonomy): domain Eukaryota; kingdom Metazoa; phylum Chordata; class Actinopteri; order Cypriniformes; family Danionidae; genus Danio; species Danio albolineatus. Next base: position 3,871 of record CAIGQQ010026523.1, on the reverse strand, counting down.
ATAAAGTGTGACCTTTTATTTATTTACGCTTGTGAATTTCATTATGGGACCTTCATTCTTTATTTCTTCTGTCGAATGACTTTAATTGGCTCAAATTTGTGGTTGGAAAGAATAACTGAAAGTGTTAGCTACTACGGAAGATGCACAATTTATAAACTAATTTGGAGAGGAGCACGTGCTTATGATTGATCACAGCTGGTCCCTCATTAGCTAATGCATGATTCACCAATCAGACGATTCCTAAATCACTATAAATAACCAGAGTATCTTACCTTAGCCATCTTCGTCTTGAAGAATCCCCCCTTCCACCCCTGCTCCTCCACCCTTTCCGTATCAGGGCAGCACAGAGGCCCAATGGTTAGCACCATTGCCTCACAGCAAGAATGTCACTGGCTCAGATCCTACCTGGTTAAGTCGGCATTTCTGAGTTTGCATGTTCTCCCGGTGTTTGCGTGGGTTTTCTCCGGGCACTCCGGTTTCCTCCCACAGACCAAACACAAGTAACATAAGTAAACTGACAAACTAAATCGGTATCATAGATGGGGGGGAGTTTTCGAGACCTACCTGAGCTCAAACTCCCCTCTCGCCCTGCAATGAGGATCCCACGAGCTCAGGGCTCTCTCCTGAGACAGCATTCCAAACACACTTTATAATCAGTCATCAGCTAAGGGCAAACTCTTGAATATAATGTAAACAAAACACCTAAAGTTTGAACATATGTGAATGTTACGGCGCAAAACCCAAAATTGGCTTGTGTAAGAACAACATTAAGGTTTGAGTCGAACACATGAAAAGACACAGATGTTTAAATTAATAAACTGACGTCCCGTCAATAAATCTTTAACAATATTAAATCAAAAGTTCAATAGAGACAACAAAAATATGAACAAAATATGTAGGGCCACTGTTTTCCTTCGCTAAACTTAATAAATAACAAAACGTGACTATGAAAAATAACATCCACTACCTGCTACGAAAAAACAACGAAGTATCAAAATAAACAAACTACTTAACACACTACGAAAGTATCAAAAAGTTAACGAAAACCAAAACATTGAAGAGAGCCATGCGGATTGATCCTGGCATGCGCGGAGCAACGCCAGCCAGACAGCCTGAGCGAGAGGTGCCACTGCCGTCAGCCTTATATCCGGGGAATCCCCAGTGACGTCACTGGCGCCATCCAATCCTGGACAAGCCGCTAAAAAAACTCCACCTACTTAAGCGCACAACCATAGCAAAAATAAAATAAATGAATAAATAAACAGACCCGCGTAACAGTGAATTTGGCACTTTTCTAAAATCAACTAGTGCATTAATCAGTATGTTTAATTTTCATTTTAAGTCTGCATGGAAACAAAATCGACGATGTTTATTTTGCTTTCGCAGGTTCTTCGTCTTAAAGTGAACAAACAAACTGTTTGTTTTGGTAATCTTTAATGAGAATCATTACCATACGACAGTTCTTTGATGGGGGGATAAAATATATATGTAAGGGATAATCAACGGCTTGCCATGCGTTAAAGGATTTTAATACACGACGTGGAGGCAAAGGACCACACGACATGCAGCGGAGTGTGGTCGCCTCCGCGAAGTGCATTAAAATTCTTTAACGCACGGCAAGCCGCTGATAATCCCGCTTATTCCATGGTTGGCCTATATTTAAACTAAATTTTCTCTTTGCTGGGTAATATTTGTCCATTTTTAGATGTTAGATTTTCTAGTCCCTCCACTGAATCAGCTGTGACAGAGAGACAGAGAGAGAGAGCATGTGCTGCAGTTTATACCTAATAATATGATTAAGATGCGATTTCATCAGTCCGATCACAGGTGGACAACCAAGACATTCCCAGTCACACCTGGAGTGTGTTTCCAGTCACATTCTCAGTCAGATGTTTCTTTTGTCTACTTTCTACGTATCACTTCTCTGATGAGGGGATGAGGGAGGATCTGTATGTATATCTCTTAACATTAATACTGCGAAAGCTGGGCTACGATTTACATTTCATAATGAACATACAATATTATTATTATACTTTTAAAAAGAATACGTATTATGAAGAGAAAGCAGCCAGGGCCTATTTCAGAAATCTCTGCTGTTAAATATGAAGGGAAATTTAGGAAAAGAAACCCATATCGGGACAGGTCGGAGAACATTCTGCTTTATTTATCTTCTTTAAAACAAAAGCAATCAGCCAAACACGCAGGATCAGTGTAATATTACATTATTTACACTCATAGATTCATTAAGAAACTTATCTTTGCGATCTGCCAAAAAATACACCTGAGAATAAAAGACTGACCATTAGATACAGCAAAGATTAATTATATATCCCGTTTTTAACAACAGAGATGCAGGAGATTAGATCCAGCGGCGTAGAACCGGAGATTCTCTGGCCGACATAAAGCTTCCCTCGGGGGGAGCCGTTCGCGGAGCTGCCGCTGACCGCCTGGAGCTTCCAACATTTATAAAGACGCGCTTTCCTTACACACAAACTGCAGATTTGACTTTAAAATAACTACATTCTCGCTTGAAATACTTTAAAATCTTGATTTTGTGGCATAGTTGATGAGTATTTTCCTAATTTTGCTGATTTCCCGTCCACCATTAACAGCCCTCATCGGTTTCATGTGCAGCACATGCGAGCTGCTACAGTAACTGTAAACGTTTGGGAGAAGCGCATTTATATCGAACTGTGATCAAAACTGACTGGAACTACCTGTGCGCTTCAACCAAATATACCACACCCTCCAGCCAATCAGAATCAAGCGTCTCAACAGACCATGGAATAAATTTATTTTAACAGTTGGAAATCTTGTAACTGTTAATTTAATGGAAAGGAAAGGAATCTCAATGTTTTTAGATTTATTTCAAAGTGTTTTCATGCCTAAATAAACTGAAAGCACAAAACTGACTCACATTTAAGTGCAAAGGGCGTCCCCTGGTAGTTCCCCGGTATGGGTTGGCGGCGTTATGGATGATCGGTCCTTTAATGTTTATTGCCACCCTTCATAGAAAGATTAATCATATGGGAAGATAATCTTTAAGGGATGATAGTGAGATCGAACTGTAAAATATGTGAGAATCCCAGGAAACACAGGAGGGTTGACAGGTATGGATGGAAGGTGTTCAATCTCTCACCTTCTTCACATTCTGTTAAACCCAAACTAATGCTTTGCTCTTATAGATATCATTAAAATGTGTTAATGTAATTCTCAAATAATAATGTCAGAAATGTGACACAAATGAGTATTCTTATTGCATGTGAATCTGCACATGGTTCTGCATGGAGACTCGAACCTGTTGGCCGTATCGAGTATGCCCGAGAATAGCCGCGTGTTGTCTGACGTCTGCAGACTAGCGGTGTGTGTGGGCCACGTTTGCGTCTCTGCCACATGTTCACACGTCCTCAAACACATTTCACTTCACTTACATGCCTGCGCTCTCGGGTCAGCACACAGTCACAGATGTCAGCCGTGAGGACTTCAGCGGTCAGAGGAGAACCAGCAGATGTACACAACAACACTGTATAAATGCTGGGTTTCACACTATCCCTACATGTTGTCCCAACACTAATTAATTTAGGCCCGTTTACACTAATGCGTTTTGGTTTAAATCGCATAAGTTCTGCTATGGTTGCTCCATCCGTCTACACTACACCGGAGTTTTCGAGCCCTGAAAACGTATTGTTTTGTAAACGCTGAAGAGGCCGTGTTCATTCTAAAGCGCTGCTGCTCCGTCTCAGTGTGGATGGGGGAAACGGAGACGTCTGAAAACAGAGGCGTGATGCTGAGATTCACTACTCGATTGGGGCTTTTGCGTATCTTTCCCTTATTGGTCAAGCCCCTATCACATGACTATAACGCCACCGGC
>CAIGQQ010026518.1:10620-25205 GCA_903798035.1 Danio albolineatus | reverse complement strand
TAATTGTTTAAGACACATGAAAGAAAGAGTTAGAGAAAGATGGAAGAGTTTCTGTTATTGCCTGAATTGATGGGATTGTGAAAAGTACAGACAGGTTTTATTTCCTCAAGTAATTCTAGAAAGCACTTAATTTGTAATAGTTCAGTTTTCAGCATGGTAATCAGACCCCCTAGATTTTACATAAATTTATTTTTATTTATTTATTTATTTTGTTTTATTTTTTTAAAAAATAAAAATGACTGATTTTGTGGTGGGAGTTCCCAGAAATGTGTGTAAAATTTTTGTGCTTTAAAAAAAAAAATAATAATAATAATTTATATATATATACTGTATATCTATTTATCTATCTATCGATCGATTTCCCCCTCTCTCAAGTAATGTTAGGATTGTGAGGGCGCAAGTGAGATGTCATTTTTCGAGAGACACTCAAATACATCACATGCGCTGTTTATGCAATAACTATAATGTAGAAAGTATCATGTAGAACATATGATGTTACCTGCAAACTGAAATAAATATTTGGTATTTGATTATATGCTTTAGAATTGGATGTTTTATGGGATTATTTACATTGTTTGTGAATTATTTTGTTTAAATTAAGAATTTTGCAAGATCTCAAAAAAAATTGACTTTTTGCTGATTTTGTGTTGGATTCAGTAATCGTGGAAAACTAGGTGGTGGATAATGATCTCAAACACACTGCTAATGTAATGAAATCATACTTGGAGAGAAAAACAGCTGATGAAACACAGACAGTCATAAAATGGCCTCCACAGAGTCCAAACCTGTATATTATATAGTATGTATAGCCAGGCAGTAAGGGATTCACCTGGAGAGAGAGGAAAAAAAAGATAGAACATGTTAAATTCAAGGAAGAACTCTCTTGCTTGATATTCAATAGCACATCATAAACACTCAAACAAAAAGTGCTAAAGAGGTCACATTAAATGCACTATTGATGCTAGCCTTTTGAGTGTTTTCTGAGTATTGTGTACATATTTTCCATTTGTATGTTAAAGGTACTGTATAGCTCACCCAAAAGTAATGACCCTGCACTTGGTCCATACCATTTAGATACCTGTAGATAAATGTGTGCCTAGCCTTAGGCTCGATAAGCTGGTGGTGGCCAAAATCTTTTGCACAGTACTGTATGTCTCTTTGGTTATGCATAGATGAATAAGGGGATATCCTGTTGAAGGTCAAAGTTAGATGATAAGAGACCTAAACAGTTTGAAAAGTTTAGCTTTTCAGGTCATGACCCCATAATTCTTCTGCTTCCCTTTAAAAGTGAAGGTCAGAGGTCAGCGCTGTTTATCACCTGGCTTTCCTTATAAATGCCACAGCATGATGCTTTGTTTTAAAGTTCAAAAGGCATTCCTGCAGCTCAAAATGCCATTTACTCACCCTCAAGTGATTCATAAACCTATATGAGTTTCTTCTGTTGAACACAAAAGAAGATATTTTGAAGAAAGCTGACCCATTAGGAAAAAGCAAGTACCGTGGAAGTCAATGGTTACCGGTTTTCAGCTTTCTTCAGTAGGTCTTCTTTTGTGTTTAACAGAAGAAACTCAAAGGTTGATGAATCACTTGGGTGAGTAAATAGTATTTTTATATGTTTCCCAGAGATGGGTTGCAGCTGGAAGGGCATCCGCTGTGTAAAAACAGATGCTGGATAAGTTGGTGGTTCATTCCGCTGACTTGACCCCAGATTAATGAAGGGACCAAGCCGAAAAGAAAATGAATGAATGAATATAGTTGTTTTTTTAACGTTCCTCAAAATATTTTCTTAAAACAGTTATAAAAGCAGACATAGAAACAAACATGTGCAGCATATGAGTGTTTCTAACAAGATGTCTGGTGCATTAAGGCAGGAGGAGTGTGTCCTACAGGTGGTTGTCAAGCCACACTCATGCATCATAGCATTATTTGCTAAAGATCGATCTAGTTTTGAACTGAGCCTCGGACATTATCAGGAAGGCTATTTCAGAGTTTAGGAGCCATAAATGAGAAGGCTCGACCCCCTTTACTTGATTTTGCTATTCTGGGTACTACCAGAAGCCCTGAGTTTTGAGATCTTAAAGAGCGGGTTGGACTGTAGCGAGACAGAAGGTTGGTTAGATAAACAGGAGCTAGATTATTTAACCTCTTATACAGGTGTTATTTTGGGATTTCTTCCTGGATTTTGCCTACCTAATTTTAAAAGCTTCCCAAATCCACATGCAGAGGAGTAAATGCAAAAATGTGGTATCATTTTAAAGAAAACCTTTTATATTTTCATAAAACACTGTTGAAAGTGATTAAAATAATTGTATATGTTGTCTGTGTTATCATAAACACTTAAAAAAGAGGCGCTTTCTGTATTTTTTCTTTATAAACTCAAATTTAAAAGAGTACCTTTTAGGTTCTGTGTGGTCTAGGTTGCTGTAATTAATTTTTGGTGGTTCCTGCACATGTCAGTAATCATAAGAAAAATGAAAAATGCCTCCATCATAATCTATGCAAAAGTTATTGTATTCCAACTGATGAGAGGTGCTATACCTTTTTTTAATGTAATTTCCGCCTACCAAACTGTGAAAGTCTTCCATATCCAAATGCAGTGGTATAAATGACAAATTCCAGTGTTTTTAGACAGAAAACCATTTGAATTTACGAAAGAAACTGCTGTAAGTAATAAATAATATTTGTTATGTTTTCTGTTTTATGATGAACCACTTCAACATTGGGCGCTTTTTTTATTTTTTGTTCTAAAATGCTTTTTTGAAAATGTGTAGATAATCCCATAAGAGAATAAGACAACTGCAGACAGTTCTGCTTGAAACCAGCAGATAGCAGCAAACACTAGGAAAAATAATTTTGTCTCTACCATAGAGTATGCAAAAGTTATTGTAATTCTGAAAACTGAATATTGGGAAAATATGGCATGCGGATAGACTATCGTTTTCATATTTTCACGATCTTTGATTTGATCAAACATAATTCACTGTGTTTTGACCACATTATAAATATAAAAGGAATACTTATGCACATCACCTCAAAAACAGCAGAGAAATGGCCTGTTTTGAAGCACTCAGCATAAGGTAAGAGATGATGTAGCATTTGTGGCTTTCTGTGCGATCTGGGGCTGCTTATTGATCATAAATATAATATGAAATAGAATATAAATAGAATATAATTCACATAAAGGAATTCTAGAATCATACATGGACAGGCAAGAGCTTTTATTTGAGCTACGACTTATATAAATAGGAAAATCTCATATAAAAATAGGAAAATGACAGCTCGGGTATCCAGTATTTTGTTGTGTATTTAAATGTTAATAACTTTTGTACAATAAAAAAAAAAACCTAAGTAATGCATAAGTGCATAAAATATAGCTTCTACGCTTTCAAGCGGAACCACTTATAGGGGTCTTGCGCAACCCTGGACCTTTAAAAACGAAAGTGAAACTGATGACGTCATAGGACCTGGTACCGGGTCCGCAGAGTTTAAGATAGGTAAGAAGCAATATTTTATAATCAATCTGAAACTTAACAGGCAGCCAGTGTAACGAGGATAAAATTGGGGTGATATGATCATATTTTCTTGACCTGGTAAGAACTCCGGCAGCTGCATTTTGTACTAGCTGAAGTTTGTTAATAGAGGAGGCTGGACAACCATTGAACAGAACATTACAGCAATCCAGCCTAGAGGTCATAAACACTTGAACTAGCTTTTCTGCATCTGAGATGGATAGCATACTTCGTAACTTAGCGATGTTCCTCAGATGAAAGAAGGCGGTTTTAGTGACATGGGATATATGATTATCAACAGTTAAGGTGCTGTCTAATATGACACCCAGATCTTTTAACTTTATGCAAAGTATCTTCTTTCATGTTTAACAGAAGAAAGAAACTCAAACATGTTTGGATCAAGTGAATGGAGAGTGAGAAAATAGTTTTGGGTGATCTATTTCTTTAATGTGGCTCTAGTAATAATAAGGCTGCTTTTAATTCCCCAAAGTACTGAAACTGATCAAACATTAAATCCAACGGGAGTCACTTTTGATACAAAATAAATAAATAAATAAAACATTATCTGCTTAAGGCGTGAATGTATTAGCTATGAATGGTTGCACTCAATTGATGTAAAGTGCCAAGTTAAAGCCAGTGTTTTGTGCTGAGAATTTAAGGTGTTAATTTGATTCATTTGACTGCTTAAGTTGAGCTGCAGGAACAGGACTGTGAATTTCATAGTGAGTGTAGTTATAAAATGTGTTTTATTTGAGTAGTTTACTACCCTGCCTAAAAGTTCAATGTCTGTCTCTCCTTTAAAATGTTAATGAGGCATGTTTACTAAATGATCTAATGTGGGCAATATGTCTTTCAGCTATTAGAGACTAATTAAAGAGAACTTTTCACTTTTTTTTTCCAAACAAGAAAGTTTGATTTATTTGCTCAATATAAAGGCATCTTGCCTCTGAATATATAACTGATTATATTCTCGTAACATTTTGACTTTTTTCTCGAAATATTATGACTTTAATCTTGGATAACTCTCATTATTTTCTTGTAACATTTCGACTTTATTCTTCAATTATTATGATTTTAGGGTGCTTTCACACTAGCACTTTTGGTCCGCACCCGGGTTCGTTTGACGTCATAGTACGGTACGTTTAGCTACTGTAGCATTTGTATTATTTTTGCGGCAGATAGACGCAAGTCACTTTCTGTATGTCCAAAACCAAAAGGTTCAGTAAAAGCGAAACGACCGCGATGTGCGGAGTGCGGACGTCTTTCCATTTTGCAGCTTTGCTTTTGTGTCCGTCACCTGGCAACAGCCGTACACAAAACAGCGGCTTGATGACGCAAGCGTACCGTGGTTCAGAAGGAAAGAAGACAGTGTGAACACAAACCAACTGATAAGGTGGCAAGGGGGACAATCAAACTTGGGTACGGTCCAGGCAATTGAACCAAGTGTGAAAGCACCCTTAATCTTGTATAACTGATTTTATTCTCGTAACACTTCAACTATTTTCGAAATTTTAGCTTTATTCTCAGAATATTATGACTTTAATCTTGTATAACTCTGCTTATATTCTCGTAACATTTCGACTTTATTCTCAATTTCAACTTTATTCTATAAATATTATGACTTTACTCTCGTATAACTGATTTTATTCTCGTAACACTTCGACTTTATTCTCGAAATTTCAACTTTATTCTTCAAATATTATGACTTTACTCTTGTATAACTGATTTTATTCTCGTAACACTTCGACTTTATTCTCGAAATTTCAACTTTATTCTCAAAATATAACGACTTTAATCTTGTATAACTCTGATTATATTCTCATAACATTTCGGCTTTATTCTCAGAATATTACGACTTTAATCTTGTATAAATCTGATTATATTCTCTCAACATTTTGACTTTATCCTCGAAATTTTGACTTTATTCTTGAAATATGTCTTTATTCTCAAAATAATACCTTTATATAACTAGTATTAATAACTTTAATCTTGTATAACTATGCTTATATTCTTGTGACATTTCGACTTAAATCTCAATTTCAACTTTTCTCTTCAAATATTACGACTTTAATCTCATAAATGATTATATTCTCATAACATTTCGACTTTGATCTCGAAATTTCAGTTTTATACTCAAAATAATACGACCATTAATCTTGTATAAGTCAGATTATATTCTCGTAACATTTCGGCTTTATCCTCAATTTCAACTTTCATTTCAAAATAATACAACTTTAATCTTGTATAACCCTAATTTTATTCTCGTAACATTTCAACTTTAATCTCAATTTCAACTTTATTCTACAAATATTATGACTTTAATCTTGTGTAACTGATTTTGTTCTCGTAACATTTCAACTTCATTCTTAAAATTATAACTTTTGTTTTTAAAATAATATGACTTTAACCTTCTATAACTGATTATATTCTCGTAACATTTCGACTTTATCCTCGAAATTTTGACTTTATTCTTGAAATATTATGTCTTTATTCTCAAATAATACAACTTTAATCTTCTATAACTATGCTTATATTCTCGTAACATTTCAGCTTAATTCTCAGAATAATTTGACTTTAATCTTGTATAACTCTGATTATGTTCTCATAACATTTTGACTTTAATCTTAAAATTTCAACTTTTCTCTTCAAATATTACGACTTTAATCTCATATAAATGATTATATTCTCATAACATTTCGACTTTGTTCTCGAAGTTTAAATTTTGTTCTCAAAATAATACAACTTTAACCTTGTATAAATCAGATTATATTCTCGTAACATTTCGGCTTTATCCTCAAAATAATACGACCTTAATCTTGTATAACTCTGATTATATTCTCGAAACATTTCGACTTTATCCTCAATGTTGACTTTATTCTTGAAATATTATTCTTTGATCTTGTATAACTCAGATTCTCATAACATTTTGACTTCTTCAAATATTACGACTTTATTCTCGAAATATTACGACTTTAATCTTGTATAACTCTGATTATTCACGAAACATTTACACTTTATTTTCAAAATAATACAACTTTAATCAAGTATAACGATGCTTATATTCTCGTAACATTTCAGCTTTATTCTCAGAATAACTCTACTTTAATCTTGTTTAACTCAGATTATGTTTTCGTAACATTTCAGCCTTATTCTTGGAATAATACGAATTTAATCTTGTATAACTATAATTATATTCCCGTAACACTTCGACTTTAATCTCAAAATTTCAATTTATTCTTCAAATAGTATGACTTTACTCTCATATAACTCATTTTATTCTCGTAACACTTCAACTTTATTCTCGAAATTTCAACTTCTTTCTCAAATATTATGACTTTGATCTTGTATAACTGATTATATTCTCGTTGCATTTCGGCTTTATTCTCAAAATAATACAACTTTAATTTTGTATAACTCTGATAATATTCTTGTAGCATTTCGACTTTATTCTTCAAATATTACTATAATCATGTATAACTCTGATTATATTTTTGTAACATTTCGACTTTATTCTTGAAATATTATTCTTTAATCTTGTTTAACTCAAATTAAGTTCTCGTAACAGTTTGACTTTATTCTTCAAATATTACGACTCTATTCTCTAAACATTATGATTTTAATCTTGTATAACTCTGATTATATTCACGAAATTTAATCTTTATTCTTTGAAAATATTATAGTATAAAAATATGTTTTGAGTAGTTTACTACCCTGCCTAAAAGTTCAATCTCTGTCTCTCCTTTAGAATGTTAATGAGGCGTGTTTACTAAATGATCTAATGTGGGGCATTATGTCTTTCAGCTATTCGAGACTGATTAAATGGAACTTTTCTCTTTTTTAATACAAGAAGTTCGGTTTTGATTTAACAACCCAATATAAACGCATGCACGCTGCCTGTGAATGGGTTGATTTCCAGTACGGTAGCAGAACAGAAGTGACTCAGATGTTGTTTAGACTGTGAAGCAGCTGGAGAGCAGTGAGTGTTAACAGACGTTTAGCTTTATAAGCAACTTGCATCGCTTTTGTTAACAAAGACATCAGTGATCTTCCAAAGAAACACACTGCTTCAAGTCACTGTTACTGTTTCTTAAAGGTGTAGTTCACCCAAAAACAAAAATGACCGCACAATTTACTCACCTCAAGCCATTCTATATGTGTTTGAGTTTCTTCTGTCAGACAAACACAGTCAGAGTAGTTTTAAATTCAATCCTAACTCTTCCATGCTGTATAATAGTGTTAGATTGTGACTTTTATTTTGAAGTTTGAAGTTATTTTGCAAAATCAAAACTAGTGGTTGTATGGGATCTCTTTATAAAATACCCATTACTTACCTGCTCCCATAATGTATAGTGCAGGGGTGCCCAAACTTTTTCATATGAAGGGCCAAATATTATTGCGAGCCGTGGGCCAAAGGTAAATATACCAAACAGTATTTTATTTATATATTTCAAAATAAGCAGCAAACATTACTTTAAATCGTATTAACTAACGCAGTATAACTTTTTAAATGATAAACTTATTGCAATAAAGAGCAAACAATCACATTGAGAACACAGTGGAGTTCAGTGCTGAATACATCAGTCAAGCAGAATCTGTCTTTGATTTGATTTACTCGCCAATTTAAACAAAATCTGATTCATTTACACCATTTAATTGAATTTGTTCATTTAATTTCAGTTAGATTTTAATAATAAAACAAACAAATAGTTGCATTACATATGAATTAACAATCTCCCCATCATTCTCTCTCACTTCTCAGGTGGGATGGTGGGCCAAATTAAAGGTTAACCTGGGCCAACTTTGGCACGCGGGCCCTGGTTTGGGCATCTCTGGTATAGTGGCATTGGATAGCGACTTTTATTTTGAAGCTTACAAAATCCATTGTAAAACTAGTCATGTGGAGAGTCTCCCTCACACAATTGTAAAAACGGGTGTTTGAAAGTATACAATAAATGTGCTATATACAGTAAAATGTCCATCACTTACTCACTCCCATGTTGTATAATAATGTTGGATAGTGTCTTTTATTTTGAAGCTTCCAAAAGTGCGTAAATCCATCACAAAATTAGCCACCAGAGGGTTAACGCATGTCTTAAGAAGTTGATCAATGTTTTTTCACCTTTTATTGAGACAGGATAGTGAAGGACAGGCAGGAAAGTATTGGGAGCAGAGAGAAGGGAAGGATTGGCATAGGACAGGGCTATTCAATTGGCAGCCCGCAGGCCGAACCCGGCCCCCGATTTGTTCTGGCCCTCCAAATAGTGTGACTATGACATCAGAAATAAATTGAGTTCAGTCGAGAAAAAAAATGGCCGCTATAGTTATGGCGTGCGTCTGTTCAATACAGCACGAGCTGCAGGTGAAGTTTGCGCAGACTGTGAGTCACCTGACATTGAGTGGCGCAAGCAGCCGAAAACATTTGGATATGTTTGTAGAAAAGACCTTTTGAACAATGCACTGATATAATTAATAGAGATGCAATGATTAGCCGATTGTACTATTAACCGCGCTTAAATTCACTGCAGTTGATTAAACGTAAAGGCTTCTCAACGCGTTTCTGTTGCAATAATATGCATGCACATTGGATTAAGTATAGCAGCAGGCCGTTCACATATCACGTCACGTATCACGCAAGTACATTATTTCCATTGGAGACGTGCGCATATTGGAAGCGGTGCACGCACGGCTCGCAAGCAGACCTCCAATCGCACACAGTAGAAATGATCTCACGTTGTAGTGGTGAGAGTTGTGCGTAGCTTTCAGTGCAATGGAAACGAAATATATGTTAGACTAATTATTGATTAAAATGATTATGGATGAACACAGATAATAACAACAGTTCATTTAAATTCTTAGCTAATATATAGTTTAAATTATCATTATTCTTATTTTTATTGATTTATTTATTGTTCTGTCATTTATTTTGATTGTAAAGTCATCACTCATTTATTTTTAAGTCCAAAGAGAGTTTGTTTGCTGTTTATTAATATTTTGTGCTGTATTTGGTTGGAGCAGCAATGAACTATTGCAGCACTTTTGCAGTTTTCTTGTGATTTTCTAAACTAGTAGTGTTTTGAATTTAATAATTGCATAATAATCATGATAACCGTGAAACCATGATTTTTCTTCAGACTATAATCGTACAAACAAAATCTATAACTGTTGCATCCCTAATTGTTACGCAGTTCAAAACACAACATATGAATGTGTCTGAATGTAGAAGAAGCCAACTTGAGCAATACACTGCTTTTGTTGTGCTTCGAAATACAACATTTGAATATGTTTGTTAAAAAAAGCCACATTGTACAATGCAGTTGTGTAGTTTCAAAATACAACATGTTAACATTTTAATGTAGAAAAAGACAGTGTGAGTGTCTTAAGGAGCAAAATTACAGCATATGGGCTCTTATATCGCTGCTGTGTCATCACTCATTTTGCAAGTCATCTCTCTGGCCACTCATTTGGGATGCTCTTCATGAACTGGCCCCTATGACAAACTAATTGTATAGCCCTGGCATAGGACCTCAAGCCGGGAATCGAACTCTGGTCGCCGTGAGCACTATGATGTTATCCACTTGCTAAGTGGTGGCGTATCGGTGACGTATGGAATACTTTTTCCGGGTCCAAGCCGCTACTCATTTGAATGGAGAAAATGTTCATTTATGACCTCCCATATTAGTTCTTATCGCACATTAAAGTGAATTTTAAATAACATCATGATGTACACATCAGTCTCTGGGCTTCCAAAATTTTCACAGTTTATAAAAAACTAATCACTTTCTGGCCATCGAATATTAGGCATGGATATGTATTTTGCGATCGTGATTTTCAAAAGTATCACATTGCATTGTAGACGTTTATTATTACTATTTGATGAGTCTCCCCATACAGTCTGATAGAGCGCTTGGACCCGGAAGCCGATTCTACGGTGGCCGGTAAGTGCAAAACAACATTACAAAGTGTGAAACACTTTTACGAAGCTCGAGACAAATTTACATTTTGGAAAACATTTTTACCTATCATAAGACACAATTACAGAGGAAAGACGGTTTTACCAAGGACGAAACAAGTTTACATTTTAGAGAACAAATTAACAAGACGCAAAACACTTTTACCAGTCCCGAAACAAATGTACAAAGACAGATTCTTTACAGAAAGGGAATGTACCAAACACCGGAAGTGACTCAGTGAAAGGCGTTGTTATCGTCGCTGGTGGTGATAATTAATTTTTTTTTTTTTTTAATTATTAACATACTCAAACATAAGTTTTAGGCTTAATTGTTCTCTGGAGGCTATTGTGGCCTAATCATTAGGGAGTTGGACATGTAATCGAAAGGGTTCAGGTTTGATTCACGGTTCTAGCAGGAACTGAAGGTGGGGGAGTGAATGAACAGCACTTTCTCCATCTTTAATACCCAGCTGACGTGCCCTTGAGGAAGGCACCAACCCCCTAATTGCTCCCCAGCCACTAATAATAGTGATAGCTGGGATGTAATAGCTGCCCACTGCTCCAGGTGTATGCTCACTGTGTGTGTGTGTGCATCTGTGTGCTCTCAATTATGTGTGAGCCCTTGGATATGTAAATGGAAGAGGACCAATTTGGAGTGTGGGTAATGTCGTGGCAATTTCAAATAGAGACTCTTACTGATCAAGAGACAAAGTCTTACATGGTTTACTTTCAAAACGATTTTATTCTTTGCAAAGATTAGCGCTGAGGACCGTCCATCTCTACAGGTACATAGAGGATTTTGTCCCTTACCTTTTGTAAATGTTTGAAATTGGGAATGCTTAGTCCGGGTTTTCACACAGATGTGTTCACACTGCATGACTATCTGGGCTAGCGTTTTGTTGCTGCTTTGTTTACACTGCAAGATGGATCAGCGACAGGGAGTTTCACACTGCATGACTTTAAAATTGGAAGAATCGACAACAACTTTGTCCAAACTACGTCTCACACCCGAAAACACGTCGTATATCTTTTGTTATTAACTACAAAACGAGAAAGAAGCTGTTAGTGGGGTAGAAAATGTACACATTTGCTCACCTGGCTTTGAAGGGAATTAGCAATTTCTCCTCAACTTTTTTTATTTTTTGACCGGGTTGGGTTGTGATATTGCTCACATGACAAGTCAAACAGACACAGGAGCTCCTGCCAAATTTACACTCATTTTCCCTCCATTTCTTGTGTCCAAATAAACTGAAAATGAGCGCTTTTAACTTCTCCCCCATCCTCCCGCTGGCCTGCAGGTACCCACACTAGTGAATGCTGCTCTCTCATTGGCTGTAGGCGATCGCTGATGTTATTTTTCAGTCAGAACACATTTCACACGGCATGATTTGAATCGCCGACAGCTCCAGATATTCTTTCAGATCATGTCTTTGATAGTTCATACTGTGTGATTATTACTCACGTGCACGAGCACCGATTCACCTGTGATTTCAGGCATTTGTCAGCGATTTCTCAACCTGTCGGCAAGTCAAAAACGGGGCTAAAATCATGCAGTCTGAACTCGGCATTAGGTGAACCAATATAAATAGCATTGCAGTAATCAAGCCGAGAGAAAATAAAAGCATAAATTAATCTCTTAGCATCATTAAAAGATGGGAAAGAAGGAATTCTGGTAATATTTCTCAAATGATAAAAACATGTTGTTGTAACTTATTTAATATGAGATTTAAAATTAAGATCACAGTCAAAAATAACACCCTGGTTCTTTAATTCTTTTTTAGATTGTAAACCTAAAGGACACAATTCTGCTTCAATCCTCTCTTGCTCAGGTTTTTTGCCCACAATAAGAATTTCAGTTTTCTCTTTATTTAACTTTAGAAATATATGTTTTTTGAGAAGATTGTTGACGTGTTCAATACTTATTTCTCCCTGTGACTCTTCATCTATTAACTAACAATGTGCTTTTTTTAACATAATGGGAGGCAAAGAGCTGTTTGCTTTCAGCGCTTGATATATCAGAGCATTGATCACTGTTCTGTATTCATAAATATTTATGCTGCCGATGTTCCCCGTCAGGACTTTCCTCAGTGAAGAGGTATGCAAATGACAGTCTAATCTAAATACAAACCGATGTCTTATGTCTGATAAACAGAAGCGGAGCAGCCAAATGTCTTGTGTTCTCAGAGCTGTTTGTTGTACGGGGAGATTAACCTAATGGAGTTTACTGATAAAATGTCCAAACAGACAGAGATTACATGGAGTTTCTCCACAGTTTCATTATTTCTGCCTCTCTCCATGCCTTCAGTATTTCTACGCACAAGTGTAAATTTAGCTTATGTGTTTATTTACGTATACTGTATAGGCTTTATACTGTAATTAATTATTTACCCGATTCGATAGAGCTGTAAAAACATTTTAAGTGTCATGTTTTTCCGTAATAGTCTGATGACCCATATGACCCATGACTTTTAGCAGGCTTTACCATTTTTTATCACGTTATTTTATATTCACGATGTGTTTGCACCTGCTACTCCTTACATACGTTAAAAATTTTGTTTGACAATGTTTTATTAATCGTTTTCATTTGTTCTGTTACAGCTGTTGATGTTTGTTGTAAGGTGATCTTGGGTGTCCAGAGAGGCGCCATTTACAAATAAAATTAATTCTTATTATTTATTATTATGTTAATTATTATGAATAAAACATAGAAAGCTTTGTGGACGACTACAATTGAATAAAACTAAACTAAACTGGATTTACAAATCAAAATTACAGAAATTACAAACCAAAATCGAAATAATATCCAAAATAAAATCGAAATATATTTATTTAGTTCTTTTCATCTTTAGAAAATGTATATTTATAATCAGTAATAATAATGATGATAATAATAATAATAATAGTCTTTTTTGTTGGTTTTATTTTGATTATTACAATTTTATTAAACAGGATTTTTTGAACTACTAAAAATTAAAGCGTTTATTTAATCTGTAGTAGTTAATAATAATAATAATAATAATAATAATAATAATAATAATAATAATAATAATAATAATAATGGTGATGATGATGATAATAATAATAATAATAATAATAATTATTATTATTATTATTATTATTATTATTATTATAACAATATCATATTTGTATTGTTTTTGTTGTTTTGGTTGATAGGAATGAATGGTTTCGCTGCTCTATTAATCTCACTCTGTGCCTGGAAAACTCACTGCTGGCGGGAGAAAGCGTTGTTTTGCTTTGCTTCTGGGTGTGCTGCAATCAATCCCGGACTATTCCAGCATACAAAAATGCAATTGCATTAAAAAATAATAATAATAATAATAATATTTATCATATTTGTATTATTTTTTGTTTTTTTTTATTATTACATTTTTATTAAACATGACATTATCTACTAATAATCTAAATACGTTTATTTTATCTTCATCTTTTGAAAATGTAGTTTATGCAATTAAATGTAATTATATTTATAAATCTAATTTTATTTATAATTGTAATTAAATTTATAATGTAATAATAATAATAATAATAATACTCTTTTTTTACTGTTTTATTTTTTATTATTATTACAGTTTTATTAAACATGACATTTTGAACTACATTCTCAGAAATAAAGGTCACTGGGGGGTGGTACCTTTTCAAAAGGTGCACATTTGTACTAAAAGGTTCATACTGGTTTAGAAAGAGTCTAAGAAGAACACTTCTGTACTTTTTAGGTCTTAATATGTACCCTTGGGATATTGATAAGGACCCTTTAAGTACAAATTTGTACCTTTTGAAAAGGTACCACCCCAGCGACAGATCGTGTACCTTTATTTCTGAGAGTGTAGTTTAAATCAAAATATATTTATTTTGTCTTTATTTCATCTTTAGAAAATGTATATTTATAATCAATAATAATAATAATCATAATAATCTTTTTTATTGTTTTTATTTTGAATATTATTAGTTTTATTCAACATGACATTCTGAACTGCTGAAAATTGAAATGTTGATTTCATCTTTAGAAAATCTATATTTATAATTGATAATAATATATATTTATATGTATGTATTATTATTATTATTATTATTATTATTATTATTATTATTATTATTATTATTATTAT
>CAIGQQ010026518.1:0-10610 GCA_903798035.1 Danio albolineatus | reverse complement strand
ATTATTATTATTATTATTATTATTATTATTATTATTATTATTATTATCATTCATTCATTCATTCATTCATTCATTCATTTTCTTTTTGGCTTAGTCCCTTTATTAATCCGGGGTCGCCACAGCGGAATGAACCGCCAACTTATCCAGCAATTGTTTTACACAGCGGATGCCCTTCCGGCTGCAACCCATCTCTGGGAAACATCCATACACACTCATTCACACTCATACCCTACGGACAATTTAGCCTACCCAATTCACCAATAAACCGGAGCACCCGGAGGAAACCCACGCAACCACAGGGAGAACATGCAAACTCCACACAGAAATGCCAACTGACCCAGCCGAGGCTCGAACCAGCGACCTTCTTGCTGTGAGGCGAACGTGCTACTCACTACGCCACCGTGGTGCCCATTATTATTATTACTATTATTATTATTATTATTATTATTATTATTATTATTATTATTATTATTTGATTAAACATGACATTTTGATCTACTAAAAATCTAAATAAAATGTTGTAATAAAACAAACATATTTATCTTTGTCATATTTGTAGCTTGCAACATACATATTTGACATTTCCTGAGCTACCGTAACCCAAGTCTACCGAGTGTTTTCTTTCCATTGTGATGCACTGATGTTGTTTACATAGACGGGAGCTGCAAATCCTGTCCGAGCTGCTTGAACTTCAGGCTCGGAGGCAGATTGGGAAACAACCACAGGGTTTTTAGCATGCATATGCAAAAATGATTCAGCTGTGCAGGTGGATGTCTTCTCCGAGATGCGTTTGGCAGGTTGATAGGAATGAATGGTTTTGCTGCTCTATTAATCTCACTCTGTGCCTGGAAAACTCACTGCTGGCGGGAGAAAGCGTTGTTTTGCTTTGCTCCTGGATGTGCTGCAATCAATCCCCGACTATTCCAGCATACAAAAATGCAATTGCATTAAAAAAATCAGAAGTCAGAAGTGTTTGGAAACTCGAATGACTTTTTTGTCATCTTTTACTCTCCCTTTACTTATTGAAAACCCTATTTGAGTTTCTTATGTTGAGCATTTTGAAGGATGTTGTCTGCTTGCACACATTAACTTCCGTAGTATTTGTTACATTTACATTTAGTCATTTAGCAGATGCCTTTGTCTTACATTATTATGAATTATGTCTTACAATAGAGGCAATGCACACAAGAAGTACTAATTACACAAAGCAAGTGTTTGTGCGCACACTTTAACATACATCACAAACTACTTAAACAATTAGTCATTTTTTTCTTGCATCACCCCAGCTAACAAATTTAGGCCGTGAGAACGTTCTCATAACATTATCTGTAACGTCCTGAGAATGTTGAAATGTCCAGTTTTCTTAATGTTACTAGAACGTTTTTTTATGGTTAGCATAACGTCCTTACGTTTTCAAAACCTAAATTTCCACCAAAATATAATGTTCTAAGAGCGTTTATTTGTAACGTTCCAATAACTTTGAAATGTCCAGTTTGCTTAATGTTGCTAAAACGTTTCTTTATGGTTAGCATAACGTTCTTACAACGTTCATAAAACCTACGATGAGAACGTTCATCAAGTACAAATAAAGTCCTGAAACTTGCAAGAACTTTGTTATAAGAACATTTTTCATCAACATTTCGAAAACGTTTATCAAGTGCAAAAAACGTCCTGAAGACGTTCCAAGAACTTTGTTATAAGAACGTTTTTCATCAACATTATGAGAATGTTCAAGTACAAGTATCGTCCTGAAGATGTTCAAAAAACTTTGTTCTAAGAACGTTTTTTTAAACAACGTTACAAGAATGTTAACAACATTATGAGAACATTCTAAAAACGTTCCATTGATAACGTTCTGTGCTAACATTTTTACAACTTTTAAAGAACGTTAGTAAATGTTCTGGGAACGTTCCCTGTTAGCTGGGACGCTGCAGTCTTCATAAACAAGCTAATTAAATAACTTACACTCAAAATAGTCTTCCTTGTTAATTTATTTGACAAGTAACTTCGTATTGTAGTGGGATAACACATTTCTAACGTTTGTGCGACTTTAACAGTAAGGCAGTCCTGAAGGCAAAAGTGGGTCCAACCCGGTGCTAGTAAGGTGTACCTAATAAAGTGGCCATTGGGTGTATTTACACTGCCAGGATCTCCATAGGAAACCTGATGTAAGAATAACATTAAGATGCTAGTTTATATAACTTGTTAAATCTAAATCTGTTAAGCTGAGGTTAATGTGTCGAATTCATTAAATGTTCTGTAGACATGTGGTGAGAGACCTGGAAATGACAAATTGAAAATATTTATGTGAATATTTATATATTATTTTGCACATGTTACATATATTTATATTTTTCAAGTATTTCATGATTTTGCTCTGAATGGTTATTAATATTATTTTAATATTATTTAATATTATAGAGCGACGGCACCTGTAATGAAAAGGAAAGGGAATCGTGCCGTTTTTATATTTATTTCAAAGTGTTTCATGCCTAAATAAACCGAAAGCACAGAACTGACTCACATTTAAGAGCAAGGGGCGGCCCCTGGTGGTTTGGCGGTGTGGGTTGTGTATAGGGAGGATCGGCTCTTTAATGTTTATTGCCACCCTTCGGAGAAAGACTGAAAATACGGGAGAAATACGGGAAAAACGGGAGGGTTGACAGGTATGATACATTGTTGCAGTCCTTGGACTTTCATTTATTTTTTTTAGTCTTGTCTTTAATCAAATGGTGAACTTAACTGTGCATCTTTCTTGGCTGCGAAAGAGTAATCATTATACATTGCAAATGAAAATACTGCACTGAAATAATAATAATATTAATAAATAATAATATTAATAAATAATGATAAATTATATAATATAAATAATAGTAAATGATATAGTATAAATAATGATAAATGATACTTATATAAAAAATAATAATAATAAATAATGCACTGAAAAATTCAGGTCTGAGAATGAACAACTGATTTGACAGATGATGGAAACTTCAGATTTTTCCTATGACGTTCTAGCGTGTGGCATTAACTATAGACATCAGAACATTCATACTATTTGTAGTTGGAGAAGAGTGGCATGAACCGTATGAATTGCACGCATTGTTTACACGTCATAAACTCTCAGAAATATATACAATATGACTTATTTATGGTGTTTACAGTATGTGCGTTTTCTCCATGGAGAGGAACGGGCTTGCAGGGGGCGTATGGAGAGAAGGGGCAACAGACTGTGATCAATTACACAAGGTCACAGCAAGGTCAGAAAGCAGAAGCCTTGACGGCTGAAAAATTAAAACAGGACAATTGAGGGTCCGCTGAGTTCTGTACACATGACAAAAACATGAGACACAGCGAAGGTCACACAGACTCATGGCAGCAGGGATATGCTTTCGAATGGATGAATTATGGATTGAATTTGACAGTGCAGTGACTCAAACTTTCTCTTTAAATACAGAAAAACACTCATCAAACCAAAATTATCAATAATAATTTGATTTAAATAAATAAACCCCCCCCCCCAAAAAAAAAAAAAAGATTCATTGGATTTACTAAATTTTCAGGTAAGTGGTTGCAAACAATTGTTATGGGATGAATTTAAACCAACAAATTAAGTTGATTGATGCTAAATTAAATTTGTTTAAATTCAGCCCATATTAATTGATTGCGTCAACCGCCCTCGTATGGTCGTGCGCAGAGAGCCCAAATGAGTGAGTGTTTACAAGTGTCGAATCCTGTGAAGGAGCTTCACATGGAGACTTTTGCTTTGTGTTTACCTTAGGATTAAAGTTGTTTCACGTCTGCCAGTTCCCGCTTCAGAATGAGCGAGTTTGAGCCTCTTGTACAGTAAGGTACACTCTTAAAACAAACGGTTCTATATAGAACCAAAAATGGTTCTATCGAGCGCTTCATATATGGAACCCCAAAAAGGTTCTATATAGAACCATTTTAAGGGTTCATTAAATAGAACCCCAAATGGTTCTTTGAATTCAAGTTAGATGGTTCTATTTAGAACCATTTAAGGGTTCTTTTTATTTATTAATGAATTATTGCTACTTATTAATGAATAAAAAATAAAACCAATCCAGACAATTCAAATTGTTTAAATTTATTCAATCCATTATACAAAATATTTTTTAAATAATACTTAAAATTGCACCTCTGCATACTTTGCATTGGACAGCAGATCTACCTTAACAGTTTAATGACATTCAACAATGTAATTGTAATGATTTCACTTTTATACGCTTTTTTACTGTTTGAGCAAATACAGAGCTTAACTTTCACACATCTCTAAACGGAAGAGAAATATATCACAATGCAGATGAAAACAATACAAAAAACAATATCAATGCATCTATCAAATAACACTACAATTTCAAAAAGTGGATGGTACATGTATGTATTGGTCATCACAACATCCATTTTTATACATAATTGTTAACCTCACATCAAGCAGGTCACTGGTTCGAGTCCCGACTGGGCCAGTTGGCATTTCTGTGTGGAGTTTCCAAGTTCTCCCAGTTTTCTTGTGGGTTTCTTCTGGGTGCTTCGGTTGACCCCACAGTCCAAAAGCATGTGTACGGTATAGGTGAATTGGCCATAGTGAGTGAATGTGTGTAGATGTAAGAGAATATGGGTGTTTCCAAGTGCTGGGTTGTGGCTGGAAAGGGCAGATGAATTGGTGATTCACTCCACTGTGGTGCCTCTGATAAATGAGGAAGTCGAAGGGTAGCGAGTGAGTGTTGTATACTGACACTTCAAGCCTACAGTAGGTGGAATCAGGAGAGCTGTTGAATCCTGGTTGGTGTAGGACCTTTGGATTTCTGTAAAACAATATTTTAATGTTGAGTACTTTTAACCAATTAACATAAGTCATCAAATAGAATTACAGTTATAATCAATATTAAAGTGTGTGTGTGTTTGGAGGATATGGGATGTAATATAGGGAGTAGTTACCTTCTGCAGTTTCCTCTGCTGGTCCAATGAGACTGTCATGGAGCACTTCCTTCTTTCCTTCCCTTTTTTGGGCTATTTGTTTTAATGATGTTTCTGTGTACTTCACCAAGTTTTCAGCATCCTAAATCCAAAAAAACATTTTGTTTACTTAATGTGTAAGTTTCCAAATAACACATTTTCAGCAATACAAGTTCATTAAACTTGTTCATTAAAATTGATCTCAAAACTATTTAACACACAATGTAACAGTGTTTACTCACAAGCTGTGGCACTCCAAGAAGAAAAAAACTGCTCCATTAGTTCTGCAAACCCCTCCATAATCTGTACTCTGGAAAAGGGTCTTTCATTCGGTTCTTGACTTATGAGTATCTGGTGTCGCATTCAAAGTTCATCACAATCTGAGGTAGGAAGACAGCATTTTAGAGTGTGTAAATATGAATTTATATCACAGAATTAATCTACCTTTGACATAAACTGTATTGAACTGAACTTACCTTGTGTTAAGTTCCTCAGAGTACAGTTCACTTCCTTTTCATCCCATTATTTTGTTTCATTTGCGAGATGATTGATGAGCTCACCACTGAAATCCTTTCATTTTTAAATTTGTTTTGAAGACATTGCAACAAATCCTGTAGGCAAATTTACACTTTATTTCAATACATATTTTTTTCTCTGCAGGACTTTTAAATAAGCAATGACCCTAATATTCTCACTGTACAAACAGCAGCAATAAGTAATAGAACATTTTTGTGATAAAAATATTATTTCAGTACACAACAACCAAGTCTGACATATGCATGTTATAAAATACAATACTTACCAGGTGTCCTTGTTGATGATAATTGTGCCACAATTATGGATGTAACGCATGTCCTTCTTTAAGCTGGGATCTTTCCTCTTCAAAGCTACTTGTGTCCTGCAGACCAAGGTTGGGAACTTAATATGGGTCCAATGACTCTTTCTGTAATCATGAATACAATGTTAAAGTCTTTTATAATATTCATTTCATCATACTTAATAAATACAGTTTGTTTAGATTTAAAAACAATGATACATACCAAGCACAAGATTTATGACGCAGTTATTTCCAGGCTATTTGAAGAAAAGCAAGATATACATTAAAATATGAATTTTAAACTTATTTAGCACAATATATACATATGTAGCCTATTTTTAACAAGGTTCAATATTTCACAATACATTTAACCAGCATGTTTGTATGTGCTTCATAAATAACACCTGATCTTTCATTTCAAACAGAGGATAGATACTGAAAATTACACAGCCAGAAAATGTAAAAAGTTTGTCCACAGCAGAGGTCATGGTTTCAACATTAGGAAGAGAGGCAAAAGAGTCATTCTTTGACAATTACATACCGGCATCCATGTCCTAAAGAACTGATGGAAACAAACTGTGGCTGAGCTGACTTCAGGATCCCCTTCATGGATTCAGTGAGCAAAGATGGAACATTGTTTCATTTCTAAAGGCTGGTACCAATGAAAACCATTAGAAAATTGCTGCATTAGAAACAATTTTGTTTATCACAAGCTAACACAGTAAAAACCATACCATAGGTATGATACAGTACAGCAGATTTCACACAGCACTTACTTCTAGCAACAGTTCTCCCAGATGCCATGGGTGGAAGAAGATGAATGAGGATCTTCAGCATAGAGTAACACAGCTCATCTTGAAGAAGTGAAGATGCAGGTCACATGCAATATAAAAATTAAATTTATTAAAATTAATTAATATGTATTTGTAATAATTACTTTATCATAAATTGAAAATTAAAATTTACATTACGTTTTCTTGTTTAAACTATGTTTACAAAAGTGTGCACAGGCAACAGACATTTTTGCTGAAGTTCATACCATCATGCTGATTGTCAGACTTCTCCAGCAAGTATCTGATGTCATTTTTCCTCTCCAAGGACACTATTCCCTTGAGATTTGGAATTATGTTCCTTTCCCGTTTCTGGATTGACAAATCCTCTTTCCCATCTGCAAGCTTGGAAAATTCAATGTCTACCTTCAAAAAACAAAACAAAAAAAAAAACAATAATTTCCTATTTAAATTAATGTAATAATTTGCAAACAAATACAGCTTACATTGACTTAAAAAAAACACTCACATGTTTCTTTACAAGGTCATTGACAGCAACTTTATCAATAACCTTTCTTAAGGAAATAGACAGCGTCTTTGTCTCTTCGTGTTCTCTCAGGATTGTATTTTCTTCAAGCAGTGTCACCAATCTATTTGTGGTGCCAGTCTGAGTTTTATCTTTTCTATGACATTAAGAAATGACAAAAACATTTTATTTATTTAAATATTTACTATTATATAATATTAAAAGTGGAAGACATTATTCATTTACCCATAATGAATGCACACTTCTTTCTGATGAATCAGGGATGTTGCTTGTAATATATTATATTTAAAGTTTGTCATGCTCCATGCCAACTGTGAATAGTTTTCTCCATGTTTCCTTTCCGTCTATGAGCAGTTGCAAGAGCTCGGTGTAGAAGTGTTAGAGTAACTGTAATTTGTTCCTCGACTTCCTTTATCTAAGTAAAAGGGAAAGAAATCCATATATACACAGCACAGTAAAAAAACAAATACATGTAACAGTGTACAACAATACAAAGCATATTTTGAATAGTATGTGACTAGACGGGTGGCCCAAAATGGCGCGCAAGTTTGATTACAATAAAGGTTTTCATATTTAGACATTTTTTTATGAATTTGCTCACACCAAGGCGCCATTTGTTGTCTGTCCGCAGCACCCAGCTAACCTTAAGTCTCGTGGCTAATATACAAATTACTGTCAAAGGGCATCATCATTAAATAGCATTATGATTACGTAACGTTATAGAATGTCTCCGGCGTGAGATAACGTTACCTCGAGTTCAGAGACGCCGAGGCTTTACGTTCACATTCACACACTCAACATTCACGTTCACATCAATTATAAAGTGACGCTAACTTTCCTACCGAAATCACAACAAACCTATGCTAAGTCTTCCGCTTGATACGTGTTATTAACAATTCTGCAAACACAAGTTTACAAAAAAATCGCGCCAAATGTGTTAACTGTTAACCTAGCTTGCGACAAAGTTAATAGGTCACCCGTGTAGTACGATACACAGACAACATAGTAGAAAAAACAACTTCTAGGACAACAAACACAAAACATTCTTAAGCAAAGTGGAAAAATATTTAATGTCGTAGACGAATTGTGATTAATTTCACTCACCTGAGGCAGAGAGCTTCATATCCGACAGGGCCGTGGGAGCGATGGTTGAAAATGAACGTCACTGCGCATGCACTTAGCGCGCGCGCGCGCACGTTCACAGCGCGTACATTTCACCCAGGTATACTCAAATACTTATTTTATATTGCCAACATGATAATTAAATTACATAAATACAGTAGACATCGCCCTTTGACTACAGGTAAAATAAATGTGCATTTTATACAGTATGTGTACTGCTTAAATGTAGTAAAACCAAACAGAAAGGGATTTTGGTTTAACACAGCCATTGTGTAAACAGCTAAGCACAATATTAACACACAATGTGTCTGTAGCAACACAAGATGTGTTACGAACTGTTTAACACATATTTTGTGTTTTTTTTTAGCACATCATTTTTAAGAGTGAAGTTATCATGATTATTAGTTTAAAATAAATTATTAAACCTGCATGAAACAAAAATCCTATCATACATTGATTACGTTTTTGACCATAGCAGTCATTTTATTAGGTTTTGACTCGAAAAGCGTTGTCTCTCTGTGTTATAGCTTATTATTAGTTTATAATCTTTACTATATAAGTATGTTATAAATCAGAAATTATAGAACCATTTTAATCAAAAAGGTTCTTTGCACTCAAAGGGTTCTAAATAGAACCATTTTTTGGGTAAAAGGTTCTACTGGCCAAGTATAGAACCCTAGGGTTCTATATAGAACCTCAAGGAACCTTTTTTTTTTAGAGTGTAGCATTCAGAAAAAAACAAAACAGCCATGAAGAAACTCGACACAAAGGAACATAAAAACCTAATGTCAGCTAGCATATTGGAAGTGTTATTGCTTATTAGAGGTGCTGTATGTGCGTTTTTGACACTTCTAAAGCATAATAATATACCACAATATGTTTGCAGTTATTTAATTAACATGCTAAGTGAACGTTTTGCTTTTAAAATGTGCGTTATGTGCCGGAACACTATATTTGTTTTGGTCATTTAGCCAATGCCAGTTTAGTCAATTATATTTCAGCACTCCAGGCTGCCTTGGTGGAAAACAGCGTATTTGATTCATTCAGTCATGAAGGTTCTCAAAGTATGTGTCCGTGATTGAAATGTGACCTCCGGTGGACAGTAGCAGACTCTGAAATGAGACAGATTCAGTTCCACATGATGTTATTAATTAGAAAATGATATAAATTATATGAACGTAAACATTAGGTGAGCAGGTTGCATTGTAACCCCATGTCCTAACAACACGCTACATGAGAAGATATGCAGTGATGAGCAATTTGGCTGTTTGCACCAGACAAAACTCGACAGAATTATAAAATACAGCCATTCAGAAGCACAGAATATGCACTCACTGCACTCCAACAAAATGGTAAGGTTTATATTCTAATGCAGGGTTGTCCAAACTCTGTCCTGGAGGGCCAAAGTTTAGTTCCAACCCCAATCAGACACACCTGGGCTCGCTAATTAAGCTCTTACTAGGTTTTCTAGGAACATTGTTGCAGGTGTGTTGAGGCAAGTTGGAGCTAAAATCTGCTAGACACCGGCCATCCAGGACCGAGTTTGGACACCCCTGATGTAATTAATACATATTAACTCTCTTTAACATTATTAAATGTAGATGGTGAATGACTGATATGTGTTGGCTTGCACAAGTTTACAGTTGTCAGTTTTAGACAGTTTATTTTATTTTCATGATCTGAGGTGAACTATCTGCCGCTGCTTTCAGTATATGGGAATAAATGTCATGTAAAATGACATTCAAACTCACATTGTTAGCATTTGACACTGAATAAAGCACATGAGGTGTACCTGAGGTGATCATTTTCAGTTTTCTGTTGTTCAGCTGTGAGAAATAGAAACCGTTTCTAATATATCATTTCAAAGTGTTATTAGAAAAAAAAAACCTTTTAATATGGAGAATATTCCTTCTATCAGGTGCTGCTGCTTTTATTTTGAACACAACTTTAAATCAGCCATCAAACTCGTTAGGCTGTTTATATTGTCAATCTTGTGTGTGTTTTGATCCAGGAGTGCAATACCTAGTTCAACTACTGGGTGTTAAACTTACTGCTACTTTAAGTCTACTACAGGACAACTAAATTTTTTTGGCGTTTTCAAACTACTTATTTAAAATGAAATGAATCAACAGAATTTTTGAGGGCGTTTTGGGGACAACTTAATTGTTTTATGTTCAACTCACTTACATTTGTAAAAAACTCTAAACTCTCACAGTATAATGTGCAAAAGTCTTGTACAATGTATAATGTGCAAAAGGTCACTTGAATTTTCCCTTTAAAAAAGGTCAGCTTGAAATTACACTATACATTTTTAAACATTTTATCTGTCATTAATAGAGGGAGAGATTATAGAGTGAGATTTAACCCTGCCAACACC
>CAIGQQ010026517.1:581-14994 GCA_903798035.1 Danio albolineatus | reverse complement strand
ATATATATATATACACACAGCTGTCTGTATATGTATGTACATGTATACAGTAGTCAACATTTAAAGTGGATCAAAAATATTTTTCAAAACGGCCTAAGACAAGAATGGGTGCTGTTCAATAGTTTTAGGACAACTTTGTTGAACTGCTTCAAATGCTGACTACTGTGTAAAGGTCTTTGCACACTGAACGTCACACATTCGTTTGCGAAAAATTCGTCACGTAAACAAACCGATGCGTATTCATTAATTCATTATGAAAAAACGTAATATTTCGGGGGCAGTTTAAGAAGTGATACTTTGTACTTTTCTCTTCTGCAAAGAAGGAAGAATAGTCTACATACTGTGTTCATCCAATACTGCATAGAGAGGAAGGAGAGTTCAGCTCATTATCAAAGAGCTGCGCTACAATTATCCCCAAATCTTAAGTTTATTTCAGGAAATCAGTGGAATTTTGATAAAATGCTTGTGATGCTTCACACATTCACAAATGTAAACAAATCCTAACAGAGACTGGCAGCACCTATAGACATTATAATAGATGGCAGCCATGTTGACGTGTCGAAGCAACGGACCGAAAGCAGACCATACCTTCTATTATACTCTCTATGAGCTCAACTGTCTGCCACATTCTGTCTTTATTTAAAGCACCATGTTTATCATCAAGTTATCTGTAGGTTAAATGGCGGCATTCTGCATTTAGCCCTTTTTTAATTGTACGGTGGCTCTGAACTGTCAAAACTGCTCTCAAAGTGCTTTTTCGAAAACCCAGTTCAAATTTTTATGACGGAGGAAAGTTTCGGAAGCAGCGTGTCAATACGATTCTCAAAACATGAGGTTGAGGTTATTTTATAACGTGCAAAAATTAGACACAAATTTTGGATTCAGTGTGAAGTAACCTTATAAGGTCACACTTTACGATAAGATTTCATTGACATTAACTAATGTATTTACTAACATGAACTGAGTACGAACAGTTCTTGTACTACATTTATTATTGATAGTTCAACATTTACTAATGCATTATTAACATCCAAATTCATGCTTGTTAACATTAGCTAATGCACCGTGAGTTAACATGATCTAACAATAAATAACTATATTTGGATTAGCTAACGTAAACTAACAAGAACAAATACTGTAATAAATGCATTGTTCATTGTTTGTTCATGTTAGTAAACTAACATTAACTAATACAAACTTATTGTAAAGTGTTATTATGTGTGTGTATATTTATATATATATATATATATATATATATATACATACACATACAATAACATTCAAAATTTATAAAGTTGCATCTGTTTCATGTCACACTGGAAATAACATAATGATAAAAGTCAAATCAAGCAGAATGCATTGCTTTATATATTATGAATACTACATATCTAAATACATAATTTGGGT
Source organism: Danio albolineatus (assembly GCA_903798035.1). Lineage (NCBI taxonomy): Eukaryota > Metazoa > Chordata > Actinopteri > Cypriniformes > Danionidae > Danio > Danio albolineatus. The sequence continues at coordinate 13,587 of CAIGQQ010026517.1, read as the reverse complement.
TTTTCAAAAATACTGTGCTAAACAATAATGATAGTATTCATCTCTGAACACAGCCATTGTGCATTACACTGTTCATCAAAACATTCATGAGGTACTACCAAATCACTGTATCGTGTTTTATAAAGTTTATGTGAGCATACTGATCGTTTTTTTGCATTATATGTATGACATAAACTGCCAAAAACAATCATTGTTGTCATTTGTATCTTTGTATCACTTGAGGTCTGTAATGTTTGCTCTTGTCACCTTCATACGGGCTGAAAGCACATTTGAGCTCAGGGTCAGTTCAATTGAAGAAAGTAAGTTTATTAAACAAAACAGTGTTAAGTCTTCATCTCATTTATTAGTCAAGGATGACAGATCACATTTAACTGAGGGATTGTATTATATATATAAAAATGTTTTATGAATAAATATCTCACTTTAAAAATAATCTGGCACACAAATCTCCACCTTTTTTTTTTTTTGCATTGACAATGTTCATTATTCCATTATTGTAATGAAACGAAATTCTCACCCATTTAATATAAATGCAAAAACTACATTCCTGATTTTTATTTTTATTATTACTTAAAATTCTAATAAATTCAGCACAACAAATACATCAATCGAATTATATTTCATACATTATACAGTTTTGTGTATTATCGTATTATTTTTGCATTAATGCGATTTGTAGAAAGTCATAAAAATGTCAAGCAAAAATGATCAATGGCCAAATTATTACACTATTAAATATTTAACTATTTTTGTGTGTGAAATGTGCCTACCTTCCTTGTTGTTTAATGAGATTTGCATATAATTATTTAAGCTTCATAAACACAAGGTGCGTGGTAATTAAGTTTTATTTTTTAAATGAGACAGACTGAGATGTTTTACATGAATTCATACAGTATATATGTTGGAAATACTTCAACAAATTTACTACAGATAAAAAAAAAAAACATGTGGTCCTGTTAATTTTTAAAGCTCATTTACAGTACACAAACACACAAATCACCTAATAATTAATAATGATAATAATAATAATAAAATTATATAAGACGCTGATGGAATAATCTGATAAATGAATTTTTGTGTGTGAAATGTGCCTACCTTTCTTGTAGCTTTTATAAGATCTGCATAAAATTATTTAAGCTTCATAAACATAAGGAGCATGATAATGAAGTTTAAAAAGAAAATGAGTCAGACTGAGAAGTTTTACATAAATTCATACAGTATATTTGTTGCAAATACTTGTTCAACAAATTTAATACAGATTAGAAAAAAAAATGTTCCTGTTAATGCTTTAAAGCTCATTTACAGCACACAAACACACAAATCACCTAATATATAATAATAATAATAATAATAATAATAATAAAAAGATATAAGACGCTGAAGAAATAATCTGATGAATGAATGTTTTTTTTTGTGTGTGTGAAGTGTGCCTACTCTACCTTTCTAGTAATTTTTATGAGATTTGCATATAATTAAGCTTCATAAACATAAGGAGCGTCGTAGTGAAGATAAGAAAGAAAATGAGACAGACTGAGATGTTTTACATAAATTCATACAGTATATTTGTTGCAAATACTTGTTCAACGATTTTAATACAGATTAGAAAAAAAAAACATATGGTCCTGTTAATGCTTTAAAGCTCATTTACAGCACACAAACACACACAAGTCACCCGATAATTAATAAAAAAAATAAAATAAAATAATAATAATAATAATAAATTTTAAAAAAGTATATGACACTGATGAAATAATCTAATGAATGAATCTTTTTTTGTGTGTGTGAAATGCCTACCTTTCTCACGTTTACATGAGATCTGCATAAAATTATTCAAGCTTCATAAACATAAGGTACATGGTAATGAAGTTTAAAAAGAAAATGATACAGACTGAGAAGTTTTACATAAACTCATACAGTATATTTGTTGGAAATACTTCAACAAATTTACTACAGATTAGAAAGAAAAAAAGAAATCATAGTGTCCTGTTAATGCTTTAAAGCTCATTTACAGTACACAAACACACAAATCACCTAATACCTAATAATAATAATAATAAAAAGATATAAGACGCTGATAAAATAATCGGATGAATGAATGTTTGTGTGTGTGAAATGTGCCTACCTTTCTTGTAGGTTTTATAAGATCTGCATACAATTATTTAAGCATCATAAACATAAGGAGCATGATAATGAAGTTTAAAAAGAAAATGAGTCAGACTGAGAAGTTTTACATAAATTCATACAGTATATTTGTTGCAAATACTTGTTCAACAAATTTACTACAGATTAGAAGAAAAAAAAATCATAGTGTGTTAATCTTTTAAAGCTCATTTACAGTACACAAACACAAATCACCTAATCATAAAAAAGTAAATAAGAGAATAAATCTAAAAAAAATTGACATCATTATAATAATTAAATGAGATAATTTTGGGGGGAATGTGTGAGTTGTTAAAAAAAAAAAATGTAATGGCATGTCTGAAGCTTTAAGTCCATGTATGATGCTCACATATATGCGAGCAGGTGGGCTGCACAACAGCCGTGTGGGACTTCAGAGTCACGTCTGCATACAAAACAGCCACAAACCTACAAAAATATTGCTTCTGTCAGAGAAAGTGTTGTCTAAACCTCAAGCTCTGTCCATACGAGGCAGTCACAGATAATAATGATAATAATTATGTGGCAGGACGTGATTGGTTTCACAATCCTCCCAATATACTGATAAACCCTAATCAGTTTTTATGTTTCAAATTACAACAAAATGAACATTAACATCACGAATTAATATAATAATAACAAAGAATGTGCAGTGGGGTCTAAAATAACTACACTGTAAAACCCAAGTCATTCATTCATTCATTTTCTTTTTCGGCTTAGTCCCTTTATTAATTCGGGGTCGCCACAGCGGAATGAACTGCCAACTTATCCAGCATGTGTTATACGCAGTGGATGCCCTTCCAGCTGCAACCCATCACTGGGAAACATCCCTACACATTCATTCACACACACTAGGGCCAATTCAGCTATATCACATCTTTGGACTTGAGGAGGAAACCGGAGCACCCAAAGGGAGAACGTGCAAACTCCACACAGAAATGCCAACTGACCCAGCCGAGGCTCGAACCAGTGACCTTCTTGCTGTGAGGCGATTGTGCTACTATACGTGCCCTAACCCAACAGTCAACTTTATCAAATGAAATGAGTGTACTGTAGTTAACTCTACTCATTTTACTCATTTGAAAAGAGTTTTGAACTCAGTGTTGAAGGTATGAGTTAATAAATACCTCATTACTTTAACTTGAATGGAGTAAGTTCACAGTACTCATATAATTTCGCTTTTTAACTCAAATGGTTTGTGGCAATTGGTTCCCTCAATCGATTTGAGTTGCCTTAACTTATTAGTTTTTACAGTACTCAGTTGGTTTGAGTTCTCTTTATATATTGGGTTTTACTGTGCTCAAATTGCTTAATTTACTTTTAGTAATTAGTTTTTAGGATTAGTTTTTGAACTTGGATTGTTTGTTGCAAACGGCTTCCTCAAATGGTTTGAGTTCCCTTAACTTTTGGGGTTTTAACAGTGTAGCAAAGATGCCTATAAACGACTGGTAAAAATGTGCATTTTATTATTATGTTTTTTTATTTAATTTCTGTATTCTATGTGTATAATGTTTTTTGACCCCATGGTGGAGTGAAGATGCATATACAGTTGAAGTCACAATTATTAGCTCCCCTGGATTATTAGCCCCCCTGTTTATTTTTTCTCCCAATTTCTGTTTAACGGAGAGCAGTTTTTTTTCAACACATTTCTAAACATAAAAGTTTTAATAACTCATTTCTAATAACTGATTTATTTCATATTTGTCATGATGACAGTAAATAATATTTTACTAGATCATTTTTTCAAGATCCTAGTATTCATCTTAAAGTCCCATTTAAATGCGTAACCAGGTTAATTACTTTAACTAGGCATGTTAGGGTAATTTGGCAAGTTATTGCATAATGTTGGTTTGTTCTGTAGATGATCAAAGATATATAGAGCTTAAGGGGTTAATAATTCATTCATTCATTTTCTTTTCGGCTTAGTCCCTTTATTAATCCGGGGTCGCCACAGCGGAATGAACCGCCAACTTATCCGGCATTTGTTTTACGCAGCGGATGCCCTTCCAGCCACAACCCATCTCTGGGAAACACATCCATACATTGTCATTCACACACATACACTACGGACAATTTAGCTTACCCAATTCACCTGTACCGCATGTCTTTGGACTGTGGGGGAAACCGGAGCACCCGGAGGAAACCCACGCAACCACGGGGAGAACATGCAGACTCCACACAGAAATGCCAACTGGCCCAACCGGGACCTGCCCCAACCGGGGATCGAACCAGCGACCTTCTTGCTGTGAGGCGAACGTGCTACTCACGCGCCACCGTGGCGCCCGGGGTTAATAATATTTACCTTAAAATATTTTATAACAATTAAAAACAGTTTTCATTCTAGCCAAAATAAAACAAATAAGACTTTCACCAGAAGAAAAGTTTGTATCAGACATACTGTGAAAATTTCCTGGCTCTGTTAAACATCATTTCAAGAGTTTACCCTTAGCTGATGATTGATTATAGAGCGTATTTGACATGCTGTCCCGGGAGAGAGCCTTGAGCTCGTGAGATCCTCAAGCACAAGGCTCCCTTTCGTTGTAGGGCGAGAGGGGAGCTTGAGCTCAGGTAGGTCTAGAGAACTCCCCTCTTGTTATGGCGAATAGGAATTAGGAACTACTGTGGATAGATATACTGCTGATTAAGTACTCTTCTATGGTGTCGATTTAACCCACGCGAGCACGGGGAGAACATGCAAACTCCACGCAGAAATGTTAACTTGGTCAGGTGAAGACTTGACCCAGTGACATTCTTGCTGAGAGTCAACAATGCTAACCACTGGGCGAGGAGTAGGAGAGGAAAGGGGTATTCCTCAACACGATGATGGCTAAGGTAAGACGCTCTGGTTATTTATGTTGAGTTAGGCTTTGTCTGATTGGTGGATCATACGTTAGCTAATGCAAGACCGGCTGCACTCAATCGTAAGCACAAGCTTCTCTAGAAATTACTTTATAAATAAACTTCATTTGTTTAAACATCAATATTTTAAATAATAATAATAATAAATCAAAGGGGAGCTAATAAATCTGACTTAAACTGTATGCATTCGTTGCGCACATTAGTAAATATTTAATACTGAAAAACAAAGTTACTTTAAAAAAAACAACAACGTTAAACTATAAATCATGATTGAATTCTCTTGATGTCAGTCGTGTTACTCTGTCTGGCTGTTTTTCCGTTCACCGCTGCTCTCCTCTTCCTCCTGGAGAAGCGAAGAAGGGTCTGTCTGGTTTTTCAGCATCTTTACACCTGTAGAAAGAAGAGATTTGACTGATTGTGACTCTTAAAACATCAATTTGGGATCCCGATATCGCAATGGGAGTTTGAGGTAAATACAGTTTAATAAACACACAGGCTAATGCAGAAGACCTATTGCTAATATTGTCTCATTATTTAATATTTTATATAGTGCTAGAAATTAGTATTAACTATCAGGGTTAGTTTGTTTATTAACTATTTTTCGGTTAGTTTGTGTAATACGTTTCAGTCATTTTATGTTTTCCAGTGATGGGTTGTGGCTGGAGGGCATCCGCTGCGTAAAACATTTACCAGAATAGTTGGTGGTTCCTTTCACTGTGGCGACCCCAGATAAATAAGGCACTAAGCTAAAGGAAAATTACTTAATGAATGAGGATTGCATTAGTCGTGGCTTAATGCATTTACAACATTGCATTCATTCAAAGTTCTAAAATTATATATATATATATCGTCACCTTAGAATTATTGTATTACAGTTTTATCTGACATTTTTGTCAAAATTGAGTTATTGACATATTATTATTAACTGACTTATTTACATTATGGGATGTTTTTTTCATAAGTTGTTTACATTTTAAGACTTTTTATTTTCAAAAACAAATGTTACACATGTACTGTTTGTTATGGAATGCGAAAACTTTGTAGCTCAATATCTCAAAATCATTCAGACCGCAGATAGAACCTTATAATTCCAAAGTGACTATATCGTATAAAATAATATAATATATATTTCTATATATAAAATATATAGGAATATATTTTTGAATATATTTCTAATATTTAATATGTGAAAGTTGAACTGTATATACATATATATTGTGCATCCGGAAAGTATTCATAGCACCTCATTTTCTCTACCTTTTTTATGTTACAGCCTTATTCCAAAATAGAATACATTTATTTTCTCAAAATTCTCCACACAATACCTCATAATGACAATGTGAAAAAATATATTTTTAAAAAAAATTCTTGCAAATCTAACCTGAAAAATCACACGTACATCAGTATTCACAGCCTTTGCTAAATTGAGCTCAGGTACATTTTGTTTCCACTGATCATTCTTGAGATGTTTCAGCAGCTTAATTGGAGTTCACCTGTGGTAAGTTCAGTTGACTAGATATAATTTGATACACCTGTCTATATAAGGTCCCAGGGTTGACAGTGCATGTCAAAGCACAAAAAAGCGTGAAAACCAATTAATTGTCTGTAGACCTCCGAGACAGGATTGTCTTGAGGCACAAGGCTGGGGAAGTTTACAGAAACATTTCTGCCGCTCTGAAAGTTCCAATGAGCACAGTGGCCTCAATCATCCGTAAGTGGAAGATGTTTGGAACCACCACTCTTCCTAGAGCTGACCGGCCATCTAAGCTGAGTGATCGGGGAGAAGGACCTTAGTCAGGGAGGTGATCAATAACCCGATGGTCACTCTGTCTGAGATCTGGCGATCTTTCATAAAGAGAGGAGAACCTTACAGAAGGACAACCATCTGTGCAGCAATCCACCAATCAGGGCTGTATGGTAAAGCGGCCAGACAGAAGCCACTCCTCAGCCTGGAATTTGCCAAAAGGCGTCTGAAGGACTTTTGGACCATAAAAAACAAAGTTCTCTAGTCTGATGAGACTAAAATGGAACTCTTTGGAGTGAATGCCAGGCATTACGTTTGGAGAAAACCAGGCACCGCTCATCACCAGGCTAATACCATCCCTACAGTGAAGCATGGTGGTGGCAGCATCATGCTGTGGGGATGTTTTCAGTAGCAGGAAGACTAGTCAGGATAGAGGGAAAGATGAATGCAGCAATGTACATCCTGAATGAAAACCTGCTTCAGAGTGCTCTTGACCTCAGACTGGGGCAACGGTTCATCTTCCAGTAGGACAATGACCCAAAGCACACCACCAATATATCAATGGAGTGGCTTAATGACAACTCTGTGAATGTCCTTGAGTGGCACAGCCAGAGCCCAGACCTAAATCCTATTGAACATCTCTGGAGAGATCTGAAAATGGCTGTACACTGTCGCTTGCCATCCAACCTGATAGAGCTTTGAGAGGTACTGCAAAGACGAATGGGCAAAATTCCCAAAGACAGGTGTGCCAAGCTTGTGGCATTATATTCTAAAAGACTTGTGGCTGTAATTGCTGCTAAAGGTGCATCAACAAAGTATTGAGCATAGGCTGTGAATACTGATGTACATGAGATTTTTCAGGTTTTTTGTTTTTAATAAATCTGCAACAATTTTTTTCACATTCTCATTATGGGGTATAATGCGGCATTTTGAGGAATTAAATTAATTTAATCCATTTTGGAATAAGGCTGTAACAAAAATGTTGAAAAAGTGAAGCAATATGTATACTTTCTGGATGCACTATAACATTAAAAATACGTTAAAAATACTGCCCTCTTGTGAAGTTTTGATTCTTAAAAAAAAAAAAAAATTCCCAAGGGTTTTTAACAGAGATGTTTTCCACATATTTTTAAACATAGTTTAAAATAGTTTAATAATAGTAATAGTTTTAAAAACTAAATTTATAAAAGCTTATTTGTTTTGTCTTTACCATGATGACAGTACATAATATTTTTATTTTGCGAGATACTATAGTATTCAGCTTAAAGTGCAGTTTAAAGGCTTAACTAGGGAAACTAGGCAAGTTACAGTATATAAAAAAATCAAATAGCGTGTAAATAAATAGCTTTGTCTCTCATTACTTTTGCATGTTTTATAACTTATAACTAGCTCAAACATAGTAAAAGCTCTAAGTGTCTTCTTTCCAATGATAATAAATTTTTGTTTGTAGCTCGCTGGGGTCACGAACTGTTACTTTTTTAAGTTAGGTAGGTGTAAATCCCCATAAGTGGGTGCTGGCTAACAGGTTTTTGACTAGATTTGTTTTGTAGGCATTGATTTGTTCTATAGCCAATCAATTTAAAAATTAAAGATATATATTTTTAGTCCAGCCAAACTAAAATGATTAAATATTAGAAAGATTGTGAACATGTCCTTGCGCCGTTAAACATCACTTTCAAAAACAACTCAAATTTCACAATCGCAACACATTAACAAACAACAAATCAGCATAATCTGCAAACCGAAGTGAAAGGTCACGTTGTGTTTCCCTATGGCAGTGTTTTATTTTACGAACTCGTCCTACCGGGGATAAATGGTGGCTGGTACAGGTACGGTGTGTCTTTGCGTCGGGGTGAAAGATCTCCAGGTTCTTCTGACAGTGTGTCCAGGTGTTTTTGAGAGAGTCTGGGAGGTTGATGACTCTCTCTGTCCTCTTGTTGGCTGTCGCTGTAGTGCTCTTTACCTGCAGATGAACACACAGTGAGTCCCAGCATGCACCGCTCCCAGGCCAACTCCACTTACCCATTCAGATCCAGTCCAGTAAAGACGAAGTAGGACAATAGAAAACAAAAAAACACAAATGGAGTCACAGAATCTTGGTTAAAATATGGAATTTGAAGTTTATTCTGGACGCATTACTCATTCATTCATTTTCCTTAGTCTCTTTACTCATCAGAGGTCGCCACAGCAGAATGAACAATCAACTTCCAGCAAATGTTTTGCACAGCGGATGCTCTTCCAGCTGCAACCCAGTACTGGGAAACACTCATACACTCCCACATGCACACACATACACTATGACCAATTTAGTTTATTCAATTAACCTATAGCGCATGTCTTTGGACAGTGGGAGAAACAGGAGCACCGAACACTGTTGCCTCACAGCAAGAACGTCACTGGTTCTAGTCCTTACCAAGCTAGCTGACGTTTCTGTGTGGGGTTTACACGTTCTCCCCATGCTCACGTGGGTTTCCCCCGGGTTCCCCGGTTTCCTCCCACCGTCCAAAAACATGCAACTTAAGTTAATTGACTAATCCAAATCGCCACCATAGACATGTTCCTAGTAAGTAGTTCCCCATCTAGGGAACTTCAACACTGCGTCCAACCAGAACGCTAGGGGATCACTTAGCGTTCTGGTTAGATGCAGTGTCTTGTTCCCTCTTGGGGAACTATGGTTACATACATAACCTGAGACGTTCCCCATCTAGGGAACTTCAACACTGCGTCTAACCAGAACGCTAGGAATTCCCCTAGCATTCTGGTTAGACGCAGTGTCTCGTTCCCTCTCGGGGATCTATGGTTACATACGTAACCTGAGATGTTATCTTTTCATAGCAATCACTATCCGTTCATTAGCTACCCGCAGGGGAGTTCTCGAGATCTACCTGAGCTCAAACTCTCCTCTCGCCTTGCAAATGGGAGGGAGCCCCGGGCTCGAGGATCTTATGAGCTCAGGGCTCTCTCCCGGAACAGCATGCCAAACAAGCTTTATAATAAATCATCAGCTAAGCGTGAACTCATGAATGGTAATTTAAAGTATTGCCTGTGAATATTTATATGTATTATAAGAAATGTTCTATGTGAATGAATGGTGCAGATTGTGGTCTAAAATACTACACTTTAATCTGTTGTGAAACATCTTTACCATAAACTGTCAAAATAAAAGTTTTGATTAACTTGAAGTAATTCTGACAAATGTATTGTACTGTGTAGTAGAATGCAATAATAACAATATGAATAATAATGTATAAATAACAAAAACATTATAAAAACAAGAGAACAATATTTTTTCTTTCTTACATGACAAAATGTTTTAACATTTTATAAAGCATGTTTTTATGTTTTAACATCTTATAATGTACAATTTAGGGAAACAATAAAAGTAAATCCTAAAAATGCAGCTGTATAATTTTACAATTTGTAGTTTTAGATTTTTTTTTATTATTACAAAGAAATTAAAGGTGCAGTAGGTGATCTGCCAAAATGCTAACCGGTTAGCATATTATCTTTGGACGGCAGGGGAGAGATTGTGTTTCAAAGCCACAGCTCCTGAAATCACGAAAGCGCGCACCGCGATATGACAGCAGACAACCAACTAGTTCATGTCATTCGCCAGTTAGAAATGTAGTTAGTGGTTGGCTGGCGGCGTGCAGGAATTACACTTGTAACAAAGCCACACTTACATGCTATTTCAGAGCGAATATTCAGAGTAGCATGGTAAACAGTATAGGGAGGCTGTCATTGTTCAAAAATGAACCAGTGTGAATATAAAAGCAACTTTATCTCAGAAAAGCAGGCTAGGCAGAATAGCGCTATTTACTAAAGTTCTGATGTTAAACGAAATAAAAATCTACGTTATCGAAACTGTAAATGGACCTTATGAAACTGAAAATAGTCACATCAGTCTATTGCCGGGAGATTTCTGTGGCTGAACAACACTTCAGTGCATATAACTTAGTCCCCCAAAGCTGATGTAGATTGTGTTGTGTTATGAATTGGTTATATGCACTGAAGTGTTGTTCAGCCACAGAAATCTCCCGACTAAATAGTTTTTAAACGTAACATTACCTGTCTAACAGAAATACTTCAGCCATGGTGTCGTCCTTCCTCCAGCCAGCAAAACTAATTCCAATATTGATTCAGGATTTTAAAACGTTTTAATTCAGCATGACTGTCTTAATATTAGTGACATCTTTACCAGAAAGATTCATAAAAAAATATTACATAATCTTCTAATTTTTCAACATTATTGATCACTTAGCACAAAAGTTATGTGCTTTTCCTTGATTCTCATTGTTACATTAAATCTTTAATTACACACCTGAAAGTACAGTAGGATTGGATAAAAAGCACTAATTCAAAATTATGTTCATCATTCCTTGTTTTTTGTGGGGTTTTTTTTTATTTCAAGCTCCAAAAATTGTTTATTTCATTGTCTCTATCAGAAAAGAACCAACATATTCATAAATAATCTAACATCACAACTGATCTGAAAGTGCCCCAAAAATACACCGCCGCATTTCTGATCCCACGGATATCCATACTGGAAATATTTCAAATATTGTTTTTATCAAATAGAAAAACCAACAAGGAAGATCAAGCCAGTACAGATTTCAAAGTGAAGAACAGGCATTACACTTCACACAAATAAATCCCTCTAAAGGAAAGGTCATCATCACTGGAAATGAACTGAAAGAGGCGAGAAATGCAGAAGAATGCAGGTGTTTAGAGAAAGCGTGTCTTCATTATTCAGAGTCCAGAGAGTGAGGGAACAGTAAATGTTTGGGAAGGTTTACGGTGTGCAGGATCATTATTACGGCTATCGAGAGACAGATGAAGGACTGCTCAAGTTTTTCTGCTCGCTTCCTGAGCTTTCTGCTGTGTTTCCTGTATATGAATGGATAATAATAATAATAATAATATTGAAAATAATAATGGAAAAAAGGAATGAGAATTTTAAAAGAAAGTGGAGGAGAGACAGAGACAAAAAAAAGTCTTGTCAGTAAAACGTCCAGCAGATCTTCTGTCCAAGCAATCAGCTTTTATACATTGCTTTATTGTACATGCTCCTGCACTTACTATATATACATATATGCTTTAAATATTTAAATATTTATATAATTATTAGTACCAATTAATTTCGTATCAGGTCATAAAAGTACAGCTATTGTTAAATATAGTTTTTACAAGCTATCGACTTATACAACTAATCTTTTATTATGTTAATTTAAAATAATATCTCATAGGTTAATAAAAATGTCTTTGGCCAGACTATTTAATTATATATTTATATATCAACCTACAAAGGACTAACACAATTTCTTTCAAATGTCAAATAAAACTATTATTCATGAATTATCATGAAATCTCTTTAAGATTAATAATACAAAATAAACTGAAGTACATTCAGGAAAAAAATTGTGTGTTAATTTTCATTTGTTTTTATATGTGTTTTTACTTCATTATACACTATCGGTCAAACATTTGGGGTCAGTAGGATTTTTAAATATTTTAAGCTTCTCCTGCTCACCAAGGCTGCATTTATTTAATCAAAAATACAGTACAAATTGTAAAATTGTGAAATGTTATTGCAGTATAAAAAAAAACTGTCCAAAAATAGATTATTAATTGAATCATTCATTCCAGTGATTTTAATGATGATTTTTTTTTGCTTCATTACTACAGTCTTCAGGGGGACTAAGCAACAACAAAATGAATGAATATTAATAATAAAACATTCATTCATTCATTTTCTTTTCAGCTTAGTCCCTTTATTAATCTGTGGTCACCACAGCAGAATGAACCGCCAACTTATTCAGCATATGTTTTACGCAGCTGACCCCCTTCCAGCCGCAACCCCAATCATAGGGAGATGCCCATACACTCTCATTCACACACATACACAACGGCCAATTTAACTTGCCCAAATCACCTATAGCACGTGGAAACCAGCAAACTACCTGCTGTGAGGCGACAGCGTTACCCGCTGTGCCACCGCGTCGCCTATAATAATAATAATAATAATAATAATAATAATAATAATAATAATAATATAATAATAATAATACTTGTTGCTGTTTTTGTTATTATTATTATTATCATCACTATTATTATCATTTATTGTTTATTATTTATTATTATTAGTGTTATTATTATTATTATTATTGTTTATTATTATTATTAGTAGTAGTAGTATTAATATTATTATTATTATTATTATTATTATTATTATTATTATTATTATTA
>CAIGQQ010026509.1:20415-36628 GCA_903798035.1 Danio albolineatus | reverse complement strand
GAAGTCAATGGTTACAGGTCTCTAACATTCTTCAAAATATCTTCTTTTGTGATTTTTATTTTCTTAATATGGAAGTCAATGGTTACAGGTCTCCAACATTCTTCAAATATCCTCTTTTGTGATTTTTCTTTCTTACTATGGAAGTCAACGGTTACAGGTCTCAAACATTCTTTAAAATATCTTCTTTTGTGATTTTTCTTTTCTTAACATGGAAGTCATTGGTTACAGGTTTACAACATTCTTTAAAATATCTTTTGTGATTTTTCTTAACATGGAAGTCAATGGTTACAGGTCTCTAACATTCTTCAAAATATCTTTTGTGATTTTTCTTTTCTTAATATGGAAGGTCAGTGGTTACAGGTCTCAAACATTCTTCAAATATCCTCTTTTGTGACTTTTCTCAATATGGAAGTCAATGGTTACAGGTCTCAAACATTCTTCAAAATATCTTCTTTTGTGATTTTTCTTTTGTTAACATGGAAGTCAATGGTTACAGGTTTTCCAACATTCTTCAAAATATCTTTTGTGATTTTGTGCAACCACTCGAGGGTGAGTAAGCAATCAGAATTTATACATTTTGGGGCGTACTGTCCTTTTAACTCACCCACAGACATGCAAGAGGACAAGTTACCTTTAACTAAACTGGTTTACAATGGAGGCTATAGAGATACTCCAAATCTCCAAGACCCAGTGGACAAAGAGAAGGCACTTCAATGACATCTACAGCTGCGAAGGCAAACCTTTTGGGGGGGATTTAAACACAATGTAAATGTAATGTGCAAATAAATAGAAAAATCCTCTCACAAAAGCCTTGTGTTCGTGTGAATGAGTGTGTTTGGGTGTTTCCCAGTACTGGGTTGCAGCTGGAACGGCATCCGCTGCGTAAAACATATGCTGGAATAGTTGGCGGTTCATCCCACAGTGGGGACCCCTGATGAATAAAGGGAATAAGCCGAATGAAGATGAACGAAGGGATGAACAGCTGGTCTAAAGTCAATGGTGCTGCTGTTTTGTTATTTAATGGCCTGAAACACGTACGCTTTGCTTATTACACACACAGCGGTGCGCAGCAGCACACAGACATCTTCCAATGTGAAAAACTAAAGGATTCAAACCGGAGGGGATTATTATAGTCTACGTAAACGCCTACATGTTATTAGCAATAGTCATGGCTAGGGCCAGACGGAATCTGCTGGCATTTTTTGCTATTTCTGCGGAGTATTTTGTTAAAAATCTGCAGATTTATGTGGAATGATTTTAGGAGTATCATAACAAAAAAAATAATATATGAAACAAAAGGTAATACCTTTTTAACTTTTATTTAATGTTTACAATGTGAATCCAATTAGATCCACTTTATTTGGTAAACAAAGCAAGTCTCTCATATAAAAATCTCTCGTAAAAGACAGATAATAGTCCTTTACAAACTGTATTGTAAATAAATCGTATGAATATTTTCATATTAGTCAATATTATTACTGAAATAAATTTAAAAACTGAATTAATATACATTTACACACTTTTACACAAGTAAATAAACAGAATCAATGATGGGCTAAAAATCTGCGGAAATATGCGCGCGCAGATTCCGTGTGGGCCTAGTCATGGCACAGACTTCTTTAACGCCGTTTCCTCGTTAGTGAAGTGTTCATTTCAATATCCACCATGTAGATAGCGAATCCACCATGATGAGACCGCGGTTTGCTTCTTCAGTGAATGGGAGATGAGGCTCTGATTGGTTCAAAGTCTGCATGAACTAGAAACAGCAGAGACTATTCAGTATGTTGATGCACTTCCAACTATAACTGAATATTAAGTAGAGGGCGGGGCTTTACGGAGGCCGGGAAGTGCAAAACAACATTACAGAGTGTGTAACACTTTTACGAAGCTCGAGACAAATTTACATTTTGAAAACATGTTTACCTCTCATAAGACAAAATTACAGAGGAAAAACGGTTTTACCAAGGACAAAACTAGATTATATTTTAGAAAACAAATTAACAAGACGCAAAACATTTTTACCAGTCCCGAAACACATTTACAATCACAGATTCTTTACGGAGAGGGAACGTACCAAACACCGGAAGTGACGCGGCGAAGGCGTTGTTATGATCGCTAGAGTGCAAACTACAAACCTTAACACGGACTGATGTACATTTGCTGTACATGTAACCAACACGTGATCGATATAATACTAACAATAATAGGTAATATATATGTGTTATAAATATAATAATATATATTAATATACACAACACGTATTGTGGGCGAGTAAGCATGTATGACCTGAAGAGGAATAAACAGCCAGAGTTTTACATAGACTTTGGTTTGGGCAGATGTACACAGTTTGCGTAGTTCTGTAATGGGATGGTGACACTGACAACGGTGGTGAGGATCCAATCGCAGATTTTAATATAAAGTCAGTACAGCAGTGGTCATCGGGGGCAAACCGGTATGTACAGGACATCCAGATTCGTAGTCAAGAACAGGCAAGGAGTCAAAAAAAGGCTGGCGGCAGGCAAGGATCAACAAACAAGCAATGCTAGGATCAAAACACAGAAGACAGGAACAAAGAAAACATGTTGTAAGGTCACATCTTGTATTTCTTGAGATCATGGTTTGTAGTTCATGAGATGAGTGTGTGAGTGTGTGTGTTTTAACCAGCGATCTGGCTGTAGATCGCTGGTGATCATGACAAGTTCACGCAGCAGAGTAATAACCACTGCTAACACCATTCAGTTTACTCTTAAGAGTCCTCAAGCAGATGTTCACACCGTGTAGACTTGACATCATGTCCACGATTACAGCGTACGAGTGGCCCTCATTAACACATTGATGCAGTCTGTCTGGTGTTTACGTCTGGTCTGCGTCTTTTAGAAACTCCAAACACCGACCACACGTAAAGCAAAACTGCGTCAAGCTGCTCATGTGTTCGCCACTAAACATCCCTCAGCCGCAGTCCATGTTCGGTCACTATAAACTTTATTTACACCATTTACTCCACAGCACGAATTTACCGCGCCCACCACCAGCGACGACAACAACAACGCCTTCGCCGAGTCACTTCCGGTGTTTGGTACGTTCCCTTTCCGTAAAGAATCTGTGATTGTAAATGTGTTTCGGGACTGGTAAAAGTGTTTTGCGTCTTGTTAATTTGTTTTCTAAAATATAATCTAGTTTTGTCCTCGGTAAAACCGTTTTTCCTCTGTAATTTTGTCTTATGAGAGGTAAACATGTTTTCCAAAATGTAAATTTGTCTCGAGCTTCGTAAAAGTGTTTCACACTTTGTAATGTTGTTTTGCACTTCCCAGCCACCGTACTTTCTTCATTGCGCATCATTCCTTCATAGCAAACTAACAGTAAGAGGGGTGTGGCTAAGAATATTGTAAGAATACATGTGTGCTAGCAATATAAACATTGTAAAATGATTGTGAAACTAAAAAATGGTCAAAAAAAAAGTTAATGCTGCAGTTTTTTTGTTGTTATTTAAAAGCACATTAGTTTGGCGTACACACAGGGATGCGCAGCAGCACACAAACGTCTTTAAAGTCCACGTGAACCAGAAGTTACGGACACTTTTATTTCAGTATGTTGATGCACTTCCAGCTGGAACTGAATATTGAGTAGAGGGCGGGGCTTAATTGTGCATCATTCCTTCATAGCGAATTAACATTAATATGGGCATGCCTAAGAATATTGTGGCTGAATGTGGCTAGCAATATAAACATTGCAAATGTTGATTACAGGCAGACTTTAAGATGACACTAAAAATTGGTCTGAAGTCAATGCTGCAGTTCTGCTTTTGTTCTTATTTAAAGAGCACATTAGTAATAACAAGGGCCACACGCAATCTGTGCGCGCAGAATTCCGCAGATTGTTAGCCGTCATTAATTTGGTTTATTTACTGGTGTAAATGTGTGTAAATGTATATTTATTCAGTTTTCAAATTAATTTCAGTAATAATTATTCACTAATATGAAAATATTCATATGACTTATTTATAAAATAGTGTGTAAAGTACTACTTTCTGTCTTTTAGTAGAGATTTTATACGAGAGACTTGCTTTGTTTACCAAGTGGATCTAATTGGATTCGCATTGTAAGCATTTATTCATTCATTCAATTTTCTTTTCAGCTTAGTCCCTTTATTAATCCGGGGTCGCCACAGCGGAATGAATCGCCAACTTATCCAGCATATGTTTTACGCAGCGGATGCCCTTCCAGCTGCAACCCATCTCTGGGAAACATCCATACACACTCATACACTACGGACAATTTAGCTTACCCAATTCACCTGTACCGCATGTCTTTGGACTGTGGGGGAAACCGGAGCACCCGGAGGAAACCCACGCAACCACGGGGAGAACATGCAAACTCCACACAGAAATGCCAACTGGCCCAGCCGAGGCTCGAACCAGCGACCTTCTTGCTGTGAGGCGAACGTGCTACTCACTACGCCACCGTGGCGCCCTGTAAGCATTTAATAAAAGTTAAAAAGGTATTATGTTTTATTTCATATATTAAGGTTTTAGTTCTGATACTCCCAAAATCATTCCACACAAATCTGCAGATTTTTAACAAAATATTCCGCAGAAATAGCAAAAAATGTCCACAGATTCCATCCGGCCCTAGAAATAAGTTTATAACACAGCATGTTTACACACAGGGATGCGCAGCAGCACACAAACATCTTTAAAGTCCACGTGAACCAGAAGCTGCAGAGACTTTTAGTTCAGTATGTTGATGCGCTTCCAGCTGGAACTGAATATTGAGTAGGGGGCGGGGCTTTATTGCACATAATTCCCTTATAGCAAACTAACGGCTCAGAAATGGAAATAAAGAAATAATAAGAAATAAACAATAAACATTGTGAATTTTGATTCCATGTGGACGTTAAGCTGCAACTAAAAAATGGTCAATATTATTACTGAAATTAACACAAAACTGAATAAATATACATGAACACATTTACAGAAGTAACTACACAGACTCAATGATGGGCTAAAAATCTGCAGATTTCTGCATGCTCAGATTCTGTGTGGGTTTAGTTATAACACAACATACGCACACACAGGGATGCACAGCAGCACACAAACATCTTTAAAGACTCTGCAACTTCTAGTTCACGTGGACTTTAATTTCAGTATGTTGATGCACTTACAACTGGAAATGAATATTGAGTAGGGGGCGGCTAGCAAAACAAACATCGTAAATGTTGATTCCACACAGAATTTAAGGTGGAACCAATGACTGTAAAAAATATGGACGACGCGACAGCCCCTTTTCCCATTAAACGCTTTGAAGGAAAAAAACACCTCGTGACGGGCACAAACTGTCGCAAAGCACTGCTGAAATTGGAGCCTGGGCATGCGCAGAAGGACTGCCTGATGGAGCCAGAGGCGGAGCCGCGAAATCAAGCTTCCAACCAAACGCTTGTACATCAAATTAACCACGCCCCCCGAACCTCTCTGCCGGTGTCTTCACTATAACTCGCTAATATAAATATAAGAACTTACATTTAAAAACACGTAATAATATATGATTTAAAAACGGTGTTATTTAAGCGGTTATAAATTAATTGAAGCAATCTATGTTAAACTGCAGAAAGAAACGATCTTTCATAGCCTGATTAAAAATAATATGAGCACAAAAAATATTCTTCTTGTAGGGTTGCTGGTATTGTTATCTTCACAGGGGTAGAACTAACACTTGTAAAATATGAACAATAATAAACAACACATACATTTATTATTAATCAACAGGACCCAAAATATACACACCATAGACAGCTATTTACCATGCGGGAAAAACTGTGTGTTTAACAGATAAATACAGCAAGATTTCTAAATATCAACAGAATATTTACACGTCCCATCCCTGCACTATATAAAATAATTAAACTTAGCAGTATTAATACATCAACTGATGTCTATCAGCTGCTGAACATCGCTTGTATATAATTGTTTGCCTCCGTTATCATTTGGTTTATTCGATGCCTTCATTATATCTGGCAAAGAGGAATTTACATTTATTTTAATGTTTATTAGGAGTTTTTAAATAAGCCAATGGTAAATGATGTATAGAAATAATATATCACATTTACAGCTCTATTTGTTATATAAGATAATGTTTCTAGAACATTAATATTTTATAACAGCAAACTCAGTAGATTAACTCAATAACATGCAGAAACTCAAAACGGAAGAGACTTTAAATCAAGTTCAAATAACGTTAGATCAATGTGGAGATCGGCTAACATTAGTTTTGTCTTCCTGATTATTATTACAAACCCATAAAGAGAATTACTGCTAGATAACGATCACCTGCATTTCCCCCGTCATGGCTAGGCGTGTATCAGCGAACTAATAAAGCCCGATAAAGCCCTGACCTTGCCGAATAAACAGTGATCCATCAGATTCTGTAGGTCAGACAGTGTAGTTTACTGCTGAACTCATTTAATCATGGTAAAGTAACACAGAAATGGAATAATGACACTTCAATCTCCACCCGAGGCTCAGACGGTGTGCTTTGAGAAGCTGTCAATCAGAACTGTCAATCACGATGACACGCCCAGCGTTAAATTACTGGCTAAAACCCACTCTTTACAAAAATGAAGATCTGCACCTATACCAGCATTATAACCAGCGCCTTCATTGACCAGAACCATCTTTCGGGACATTTTATTGCAAGTGTAATTATTTTTTTTATGTGGGCTCAAGTCTCGTTCGTTAACATGGAGGAGGCGGGCTTTATGACTTGTACTGCAGCCAGCCCCCAGGGGGCGATCTAACGGCCGAAACTCTCACTCGAAAGCAGGCGTGCGGCACACTTGGGTGGAACTAAAAATTAGTCTGAAGTCAATGCTGCAGTTCTGCTTTTGTTGTATTTAAAGAGCACATTAGTTATATCTACAGCCAGACAGAATCTGCAGACATACTTTTGCTATTTCTGCTCAAAATGTTGTTAAAAAACTGCGGATTTATGTGGAATGAATTTGGTAAACAAAGCAAGTAAAAAATATGACTTATTATTACTCAGTATTATTACTGAAAGTAATTTAAAAACTGAATAAATATAAATTTACACACATTTACACTGTAAATAAACATACTCAATGATGGGCTGAAAATCTGTAGTTTTCTGCATGCACAGATTCCATGTGGGCCTAGTTATAACACAGCATACGCACACACAGGGATGCGCAGCAGCACACAAACATCTTTAAAGTCCATGTGAACCAGAAGCTGCAGAGACTTTAATTTCAGTATGTTGATGCACTTCTAACT
This sequence comes from Danio albolineatus, assembly GCA_903798035.1. NCBI lineage: Eukaryota > Metazoa > Chordata > Actinopteri > Cypriniformes > Danionidae > Danio > Danio albolineatus. The sequence continues at coordinate 29,343 of CAIGQQ010026509.1, read as the reverse complement.
GGAACTGAATATTAGGTAGGGGGCGGGGCTTTCTTTTTGAACGTCATGCCCTCATAGCATATTATGATTAAGAGGGGCGTGGCTAAGAATATAGTGGCTGAATGTGTGCTAGCAAAATAAACACTCAAATCTGATTCCGCATGCACTTTTAACTAAAAACTGGTCTGAAGTCAACGGTGCAGTTAGTTTTCTCTTATTTAAAGAGCACATTACAGGGCTCAACAATAAGGACTGTCCTATGGCCCGGGGCCAGCGTGACAGAGACGCTCGGGACAGCAGACAGGATCGTTATGGTCCCGATCGAGCCAGTACTGCCTTATCACTAAAGTTTCCTTTACTGGCGACTATTTGTCAATTACATGCAAATACAGTCTTAGAATGGAAAAAACAGTTTGTGCCTTCATCTCTGTGATTGCGTCAGCATTATACTGCTTTTCGGTTCCCCTTAGGAATTTGATTGATGTGGAGCACGTTATTTTTTTTCCCATAACCTGTAACAACCAGTACAGTGAAGAGACGGCAAAATGGGGGCAAAATCAAATTATGAAGTTAAAACAAAACGTCTGTGATTCAAGAGGATATGACCGCTTTGTTTGTTTGTTTTTTTATTAATATTAATGAAATTTTTTGAATATTTTTATTCTTTATTTATTTTTTCGTATTAAGATGCAGCTCTTTTGTATATTCCTTCTTTTAGATGTTGCCAAGCCTCTCATGTTAAATGATATCATATGGTATCATATGGACTGAACTAATCTGTACAATCTGTTTTCTCACTGTCAACTCAGAAACTCTGGAATGACGTACATGTATTTTAAGTGGGAATAACATGACAAAAAAATATATAAAAATGAAGTGATGGTTTGCACAGTTTGGCAAGTCAGCCACACTTTGTTAAATAATTTAGAACAGCAATAAAATACTTGAATTTTTCTCATTTTACATTTATTAACAGTTATAAAATATTTAGTCTGGATTTTTGACACCTAATTTAAAATATGTGGCTAAGAAACAGCCATTCACTTGTTTGTTTGTTTTTTGGTGGGGCCAGTGAAAATTTTGGAAGGTCCGATCCTTAGCATTGAACCCTGCATTAGTTATAACTAAAGCCAGACGGAATAATTTACACAAGTAAATAAACAGACTCAACGATGGGCTAAAAATCTGCAGATTCCGTGTGGGCCTAGTTGTAACACAACGTGTACAAACAGGGATGCGCAGCAGCACACAAACATCTTTAAAGTCTCTACAACTTCTGGTTCACGTGGACTTTAATTTCAGCATGTTGATGCACTTCCAACTGGAACTGAATATTGAGTAGGGGGCGGGGCTTTCTTTATTGCGCATCATTCCTTTATAGCAAACTAACGGCTAAGAAATGGCTAAGAATATCATGGCTGAATGTGTGCTAGCAATATAAACATTGTAAAATCTGATCTCACACAGATTTTAAGGTGCAACTGATAAACCGGTCTAAAGTCAATACTGCAGTTTTTTGTTTTGTTGTTGTTATTTAAAAGCACATTAGTTATACGCCCCATGCGTACACACAGGGATGCGCAGCAGCACACTAACATCTTTAAAGTCCACGTGAACCAGAAGTTACGGACACATATCAATAAGTTGATGCACTTCCAACTGAAACTGAATATTGAGTAGGGGGCTGGGCTTTCTTTATTGCGCATGGGGGCGTGGCCAGGAATATAGTGGCTGAATGTGTGCTAGCAATATAAACATTGCCAAAATCTGATTCCGCATGCACTTTAAGATGCAACTAAAAACTGGTCTAAAGTCAACGGCGCAGTTAGTTTTCTCTTATTTAAAGAGGGATGTGCAGCAGCAGAAGTTGCAGAGACTTATATCAGTATGTTGATGCACTTCCAAGTTTTGCTCCGGTTACGCCATCCGTCCACACTACGCCGGAGTTTTCGAGGCACGAAAACGGAGCGTTTTGGAAACGCTGGAGAGGCCGTTTTCATTCTAAAACGCTGCTGCTCCGTCTCAGTGTGGATGGGGGAAATGGAGACGTCTGAAAATGGAGGCGTGGCTGCTGAGATTCGCTACTCGATTGGGGATTTGGGTCATTGCGTATCCTTCCCTTATTCGTCAAGCGCACATGGCTATAACGCCACCGGCAGACGGCAGACCAGCCTTCACTGTAAACACTGTATTTTCGATAGCCATGAATGTTTTATATTCATTTGTTACTTTAAGTAACAACTCAACCTCGTCTTCTGTCCACAAAAATGCTAAAACGCCGTTTTAAAACTAAAACGCACCAGTGTAAACGAGGCCTGAATATTGAGTAGGGGGCGGGGCTTTTTGAGCATCATTATCCAGTAGCAAACTACGCTCCAAGATTAGTTTGACACCACTTTGTGGGCGAGTAAATGTTCCTTTTTGGGTGCTTTATCCCTTTAAGAGCGCATTAATGAAGTTATGGCTTCAAACACATTCCTGGAAGTATCCAAAAACAAAAGTAAAACTGGCAGTTTTTGACATCTCCACATTCCAGCAGCTCCACCTATTTCAGCATTCATCAACAAAACATCAGCTCAACATCACCACATAATATTGACGAGTAGTATTGTAACACTGCTTGAGTTCTTGGTCACTCAGATCAAGCGTTTAGAATGTGAACTGGCTAAATAAAACAGATTTTCATTGTCCAACATGGCAGCATTCAACTTCAAGACCCTTAAAAGCGAAACTACGATGCCACAGACAAACCAATTCAGGTTTCCCAACATCAGTCAGCACTCTTAAAACCATGGCCTCTTCATTTGAACAGCCTATTGTTGGACAGATTATAAGGATATGAACGGTCCTTCAATGAACTATTGATGCCTCAATGATTATGATGAGATTACAGATTCAGATGCACTGATGGTAAAATCAGACACTTTAACTCCAAATACAGGCACTACGACTGTCAGCTTTGGACATCTTCATACTCCAGTAGCTCATATCATCCATTTCAGCAAACATCAACACAAAACATGAGCGTTTAAAACTGAAATGAGCTCAACATCCTCAGAAGATATTAATGAGGATGCTTAATACCAGTTAGTCATTCATACTTTTCATAATGTGAACTGACAAAGAAATGACTTTCAATGTCTAACATGACGGCACAAATTCAATAGGTTTCACACAGAAACATTAACGGTTCCCCGATGAAACTTTCAGTGAACAGATCTGAAAACCACCATGTTTTCTCACCATGTTTGAAGAACTTTTCAATGCAATTGAATTAAAATGATATATAAAAATGGTTTTATGTAATGCAGAGATTCTATCGTCTTTACAGTTGCTACTGATGCCAATCGAAACATATTTTAAAGGGACAGTTCACGCAAGAATTAAGATTACGTCAACATTTACTCACCCATTTGAATTGCTCCGTTTCTTTTGAACAGAATAAAAATACATATACACCACCTGACGAAAGTCTCGTTGTGTAAGAGCAACAAATAATAACCTGACTTCTAGTTGATCATTTGGAAAAGTGTCAGAAGGTGGGTGTTTCCCATGAATCATCTGTTGATCTGCATCCCAATCATCACCAATACTGCAGAAGATCTACTGGAACCAAGATTCTCACCGAAATCAGTCAAGTTTGGTTAAGGAGACCTCATGGTTTGGGGTTACATTCAGTATGGGGGCGTGCGAGAGATCTGCAGAGTGTCTGCAACATCAACAGCCTGAGGTATCAAGACATCTGTGCTGCCCATTACATTACAAACCACAGGAGAGGGCAGATTCTCCAGCAGGATAGCGCTCCTTCTCATACTTCAGCCTCCACATCAAAGCTCCTGAAAGCAGAGAAGCTCAAGCTGCTCCAGGATTGGCCAGCCCAGTCACCAGACATGAACATTATTGAGCACGTCTGGGGTAAGATGAAGGAGGAGGCGTTGAAGATGAACCCAAAGACTCTTGATGAACTCTGGGAGTCCTGCAGGAACGCTTTCTCTGCCGTTCCAGATGACTTTATTAATGCGTTATTGGAGTCAGTGATGTGTGGATGCAGTCCTCCTCCAAGCTCATGGGAGTCACACATAATATTCATTCTGTCTCCACTGCAGCATGACTTTATATTCTATACTGGACATTATTGAAGGTTCAGTGACGAGACTTTAGTCTAAGCAGAGTCAGACCGCACTGTCCTCATTACATCAGTCAACATCAACACATGATCATATTTACTGTGGTGAAATCAGTGTAATCTAGAGGCCTTCGCCTTTCATATAAGCCACTGCTGATACCAAATGATCAATTAGAAGTCAAGTTATTATGTGATGTTCCAAAAACTTGCATAAGCGACAAGAATTTTGTCAGGTAGTGTACTTTGAAGAACATTGGAAATCACAGTATTTCATTTCATTTCCTACTATGGAAGTAAATGGCTACCATTTCCAACACATTCACAAATACTCATAAATATTCACTTCAAGGTGAGTAAATGGTTCACATTCATATTTTTGGCTGAACACTGTAAAAATGCTTGGTTCAACTCAATTCCTTCATGTTGTCCCAACACAAGTTAACCAAATTGAGCATAAAACAACTACGTTTCCTCAAGGACTGTGCAGTTTCAGCTCATAATAAATAAGTAGTTTGAACCAGCAGCACAGATCATTTGAGTGAACTGTCCCTTTAAGTGCATTTCTATGAGATTATACATCAAGATGCATTCAAAGAAAAATCTGACACACTACGACTCCGAAAGAAAGACTAAAACTGGCAGATTTTGAGTGTTTAAATCACAAATATCCTGACAAACACTGGACAAATACTGAGAGGTAAATAATAAAGAAACTGTGGGCACTTCTCATTTCACAAAAATGAAGTTAAATGGGTTTCTGGCTAACAGCAGTGAGTAAAACAGCATTACAGTAGATTTGATGGTGAAAAAAAATCAACATTAAGAAGCTGTAGTATGAGAATGACGGACAAAATACAGTAAAATAAACCTAAAAACATGAACACAGTAGGTAAAATCTCTATTTACTTTAACTAAGGAGCCCTAGTGTATGAGTCTAAAGTTGACGTCCGACATTTAAATGCACTGAAATCATCCCAGATGGTCTTTTTAATCACCTTAAGTTGGAATTACCATAATTACGTACCACTGATGACTTTTGTTAACTCATTGTTATGAATTCAGGTTGGCAACACTTCATAATTATGCTCCATTAGTGAATGTAATTAGTAATATAAACAATGAACTATACATTGCATTGTTGCATTTGCATTAATGTTAACAACTTCGGACGCTAATAATGCATTAGTAAGTGTTGAACTGTAATAAATACTGTACAGGATTGTTTATTATTAGTAAATACTTTAACTAATTGAACCTTTAATGTGATCTCAGGCTCCATTAGTTAACATTAGTTACATTCAATATTAAGCCATCTATCTTGATGTTAATTTCAACGTTTACTAATGTTAGCATTAAAAAGTAATAGCTGTGTGATGTTTAATGGACCCATGATCACAGGTGACAGGTAACACTTTATTTTAAGTCACAACGCATGCTATTAACAAACATTAACTAAGACTATCAGCTCAATGAACTGCTACACTGTAAAACCCAACAGACAGATTAGTCAAATGAAATGAGTGAACTCAAATTACTGAAAGTTAATGCTGCTCATTTGAAAAGAGTTTTGAACTCAGTGTTGAAGGTAATGAGTTATTTAAATACCCCATTACTTCAACTCAAATGGATTAAATTCACAGTACTCGTATAGATTAGTTTAACTCAAATGGTTTGTTGCAATCGGTTTCCTCAAACGGTTTGAGTTGCATTAACTTATTAGGTCTTACAGTACTTAGTTGGTTTGAGTTCTCTTCATTAATTGGGTTTTACTGTGCTCAGATTGTTTCGTTTACTCAAATGGAGTAAGTTCACAGTACTCATTAGGATTAGTTTTTTTAACTCAAATGGTTTGAAGCAATCGGTTTCCTCAAATGGTTTGAGTTGTTTTAACTTACTGGGTTTTACAGTACTCAGTTGGTTTGAGTTCTCTTCATTTATTGGGTTTTACTGTGCTCAAGTTGCTTCGTTTACTCAAATAGATTAAGTTCACAGTACTCATTAAAATTAGTTTCTGAACTTAAATGGTTTGCAGCAATCGGTTTCCTCAAACGGTTTGAGTTGCTTTAACTTATTGGGCTTAAGCTGGTTTGAGTTCTCTTCATTTATTGGGTTTTACTGTGCTCAAATTGCTTCGTTTACTCAAATAGAGTAAGTTCACAGTACTCATATAGATTAGTTTTTTTTTAACTCAAATGGTTTGCAGCAATTGGTTTCCTCAAACGGTTTGAGTTGCATTAACTTATTGGGTTTTACAGTACTCAGTTGGTTTGAGTTCTCTTCATTGATTGGCTTTTACTGTGCTCAGATTGCTTCTTTAACTCAAATGGATTAAGTTTAAAGTACTCATTAGAATTAGTTTATGAACTCAAATGGTTTGCAGCAATCGGTTTCCTCAAATGGTTTGAGTTACCTTAACTAATTGGGTTTTACAGTGTAATTAAGTATGGTAGAAGTCTGGTTTAGGTGTTGTTTAGGACAATGGATGTAAAATAAGATCATACTTTATAGCTAATAGTATACAGTTAACACTTTAATAATAGGCAGGCAGTAAGCCAGTAGTTAAAAGTGAATTGTGACAAACTAAAGTGTTACTCAAATAAATAATAATAATGTTGTTTAGTAACTTAAAGAGTAATAAATTTTTGCAACAAATGCATCGCTCATTGTTAGATCATGTTAGTGAACGCATTAACCAATGCAAACTAAATCAAATCTAGAATTTTGCCAATTGCAAACCTCATTAAAACGACTTAAAGTGACAGTTCACCCAAAAATGAAATCACAATTATGCTGGGAAAAAACACAATGGCTTCAATTGTATTTTTTAATCCTACTATAAATGTAAATGGCTGCTTTTTCCGACATTTTTCTGTATATCTAGCTTTGTGTTCAACAGAAGTGAAAAATGCATAAACATTTATAACCACTTGACTGCAAGAAAATAGTAAGAATCTTATTATTTTTCATTTTTGGTGGTAAACTGTCCCGATAAAGGAAGTTTTTAGACATTAAAATCCAAAACTTGAAGGAGCTACACATTTCACAGTTTGATATGTTCCCATATTTTGATGCAAAACTTACTAGTCATAATTAAGAGATGAATTAATGCAGTTTACTTAAGAAACAAACTGGAAATAAATCAAGAATCTTGCTGGTTCTCATCTCATAATTACAGTAATTCCAACAGGACACAGATGCAGCATTTAAACCAGATCCAGACCTCATTCGGGGGCTGTTTACACTTGGTCACTTCATGCATTTTTATTTCTGATACTATGTGATTGTGAAACAGACAGGTGTAAATGCCTTCCAAAGCACATTTGAGGTTGATATAAGTCCAATCAATCAGATCACTTCAGGAGGTGGTTTCCAGACAAAGCAGAACAAGTCTAAATGCATATGTATAAACCACATTAGAGCTGCACAATATATCGTTTCAGCATCGATATCGCGATAAGTGCATGGTCACAGCGCAGGATCTGCAATGTTGAATTGGGATTATATTTGATCAGGAGCCAAAGTTCAGAGTCTCTGGAGATTTTAAACATAATGGAGCAAAAGTTTATCATTTGCATAACTTTTTTTAAAGCATGGGACTGTCAATAATAAATAATTTATTGAATTATTTATACGACGAAGGCTATTCCAGTGCTACTTTACATTTGATTGTTAAATTTCTGTCCCTGATTTCTTTCCAAACCGATCTAATCACGTCATGGGGTGAAATCGTAATATTTATCGCAAAAAAAAAAAAAGCATTGCAATCTACGATTTTCCCAATATCATGCAGCCCTAAACCACATATCTCAATTTTAATCATCCCCTGCCCACAATAAAAATTAAATAAATAAGAGTGCACGTGTTGTGGGCTATTATACATGGCCGTCAGATATACACGCGCAATTGCATAAGCAAAAGGAAGGCCACAGATGACAGCTTGCTTTATTTCGTTAATTGTTTGGTTTTGTTTTATTTTTGACCTTCAAATGATTAAACTAAATTGATGAATGAATATCAGACGGCAGCATTTACAACAGAGACGCAGCCCCTGTATCTGCCAAAAGAGAGTAGTAATGGAATTAACATACAGTTTGGGTCATTTACAAAAGGCATATTTTGTTTTGTTTTTGGGAGAGTGTGTTATGCACAGGGCTGCAAGGTGGTTAGCACTGTTGCCTCACAACACGTAGGTCACTAGTTTGAGTCCCAGCTGGGCCAGTTGGCATTTCTGTATGGAGTTTGCATGTTCTGCCTGTGTTGGTGTGGGTTTCCTCCGGTTTCCCCCACAGTCCAAACACATGCGCTATAGGGAATTGTTGGCGGTTCATTCCGCTGTGGCTACCCCTGATATACAAGCTGAACGAAAATAAATAAATGAAATTGGTCATAGTCTACGAGTGTGAATGAGTGTGTATTGGTATTTCCCAGTTCTGAGTTGCAGCTAAAAGGGCATTCGCTTTGTAAAACACCTACTGGAATAGTTGGCGGTTCATTCAGCTGTGGCTACCCCTGATATACAAGCCGAAGGAAAATAAGTAAATGAAATTGGTCGTAGTCTACGAGTGTGAATGAGTGTGTATTGGTGTTTCCCAGTACTGGGTTGCAGCTAAAAGGGCATTCGCTGCGTAAAACACATGCTGGAATAGTTGGCGGTTCATTCCGCTGTGCCTACCCCTCATATACAAGCCGAAGAAAAATAAATGAACAAAATTGGTCATAGTCTACGAGTGTGTATTGGTGTTTCCCAGTACTGGGTTGCAGCTAAAAGGGCATTCACTGCGTAAAACACATGCTGGGATAGTTGGCGGTTCATTCCGCTGTGG
>CAIGQQ010026508.1:0-12468 GCA_903798035.1 Danio albolineatus | reverse complement strand
ACTTATAGTTTATATATAAAATAAGCACTTAGCTTATTTCGCTGTAATCATTATGCAAAGAGGATATTGCATAGTGGTTTTATTCTTCAGTAACCTAAATTCATTATGTATTTTATAAACGGACTGTTTATAAGGACTAAGCTATTAATTACTGTAAGTCTTCAAATGGAAAGTGCTTGGGTGATTTGTTTAATATTTCAAATCATTTAAAACTTTATCTATTGTTTTTATGGAGTGGTGATTAATGATTAATTAATAATTTAGCGCCAATTTAAATGATCATGGATCACATTGTTTTGTGGAAATTGATATCCCTAATGGAAAGGGGTCTATATTACTCGAAGAGAGTTTTCACAACAACGTTTTTGAGATAACAGCCCAGGACAAATAGTCTAAAATGGCACTCAATCCTTCTACATCTAACATTGTCATTGACAAAGAGGAAACTATTTTGTTTGCAATAAGTTATATTTGCAGTTTTGGATGGAAACTCTGCTTATATTAAGAAGGAAATTAAAATCACTTACTGTCTCTTTCCCTGGTGTGGATGTTTCTATTGATGATTCTTCACATAGTTCCTGTAAATGTGAAAAGGAAAGGCACAAGATTGGGTCAGAAATCTTGCCAAGTAATTACTACACTTAACTAATGAACTAATATTACCTGGCCAATTTTAGGTGTTAGGGAACAGCAAATGAATTAAAAATTCATGGACAACAACTACAATTTCATTTAATTTGTTATCTGAGCCTAAAAAGCCAACACATAACCAACCAAACTCTATTCATCAATTGTGTAAAATATGGGGGTCCTCACAAGGCCAAAATGTCCCTACATTTCATGTCCATGTCATGCCCATCCCCCAATACACTAGACATTATTATCAATTTATAAAGAGGGGTATATTTTACTCAAAGAGAGTCATCACAACAACAATTTTGAGAAAACAGCCCAGAAAAAACTGCCTACAATGATGGTCAACCCTCCTTCTACAACCACAAATCAGAAACAGTTGGGACTGTATGGAAATTGCTAAATTTACTATAACTTGTATTTCGTAGCAGACAATACAACAAACGTTATTTAATGTGCTGCTCATGATTTTCCTCATGTATTCCAATTTTGTTCCTGCAACACATTACAAAAAAGGTTTCGCAGCATCGCTTTTACCACTTTGTAATGTTGTCATTACTGTTTACAACACTTAAAAAGATGTTTAGGGACTGAAGACACCAAGTGATGAAGTGTTTCAGGTGTCATTTTCTACTGTTATTCCTGCAAACAAGTCTTAAAGTGTGCAACAGTACAGGGTCTTTGTTGATGCATTTTGGGCTTCAAAATGCGCCACACATTCTCTATTAGAGACAGGTGGGGACTGCAGGCAGGCCAGTCCGGCAGCAGTCTCCTCTTCCTTCACGGCAGGACTCTGTAATGTGTGCTGAAAGTGGTTCTGCATTGTCTTGTTGAAATCAGCATGGGCGTCCCTGGACAGGAAGGCAGCATTTGTGCTCCAGAATCTCTCTGTGCTGTTCAGCATTAATGGACCATAACAGAAGGGCAAGTTACCGACACAACCCCAGACCATGACAGACCCTGGCTTCTGGACTTGTTGCTGGTAACAGTCTGGATGATACTTTTCTTCTTTGGTCCGGAGCACACGGTGTCCATTTCTCCCCCAAAATACCTGAAACACAGAATCATCTGACCACAGTGCATGTTTCCACTGTGTGATGGTCCATTCCAGATGCCTCCACCGTGTGCACGGCACTTCTGAACACTGTTAACATAGGGCTTCCTTTTGGCACAGTACAGATTTGACTGGTGTTTGTGGATGTAACCCTGTATTGTGGTGCTTGACAGGTTTACCGCAGTAGTCCTGAGCCCATGTGGTGATCAGGTTTATAGATGAATGAAGATTCCTGATGCAGCGCCTCCTGAGGGGTCGGAGATCACGGTTGTTCAGCTCAGGTTGCGCTCTTGTCCTTTACACAATGAAAATCCTCAAGGTTCCTAAAATCTTTTAATGATGTTCTGCACTGCTGAAGGTGAAATATCCACATGTCTTCCTCTTTCTCTGAGGAACATTGTTTATAAACATTTCAGTCATTTTCTCACGTATTTGTTGGCAAACTGGTAATCCTCGGCCCATCTTTGCTCCTAAAGGACTAGACCTTTTATTGGATGCTGCTCTTGTACCAAATCATAATCACAATCACCTGTTGACATCACATCATTATTTAACCAGTTTACCTGATGACAGCCCTGAACTGCTCCTGTTACAACTTTTTTTTAAATATGTTGCAAGAACCAACATTGGAATACGTGTTTATCAACACATTAAATAACGTCTGTTGGATTGTCTGCAATGCAATACAAGTCAAAGTAAATTTAGAAATCACTACTTTTTCTTATATGCATTTTCCATACTGTGGCAACCTTTTCTGATTTAAGGTTCTAACATGGTTAGCATCAAGGAGGAAATTAAATTCACTTACTTTTTCTTTCCCTGATGTGGAAGTTTTCGCACTGCATTCGATCTCAGACACCAATGACTCTTCATGCAATATCTGTAAATGTGAGAAAGAGAAACACAAGATTGAGGGAAGAAGATTTGCAAAGTGACTATTTTATTATCTTTGACTCCTGAATGAAACAGCGGTTGTTTGAAACATTTTAATGCATTATTTTAATTTTCCACACAAGTTCCATTTGCCTATTGGCTTTTTGTCAAGGGAACCAGTGAGATGCTGACTACTGGTTTTCCTACAAAGTGACATCATAGTCCCACCACTCAATTCAACAAATGTGTTCAAATATGGGGGTCAGCAGGGAAACTAGAGATGTTCATAATTGTTTAACAGTAAACTAAAAGGATGCATTTTAACCAATTTATGGTATCAGTTAAACAATTAAAATGTATTATTATTTTATTTGATATTTTTCAAGTTTTGCTGAATAAATATGCAACACATAGGCCTATTTGTTAACTGGGGGGCATTATAATATGTGCAACCACACGTGCCTAAAGAGGTACAGTATTTTGATAAAAGAAGCATGAAAAGAGTGAAAAGACTTGTCACAGTTTGACACAGACAAGATGATGCCACACCAACGCTAATGGTGATTGCCTCTGTCCTGGATCCGCATCATAAACACCTTTGTTTATTTGCACAAGTGGAGAAAGAAGCCCCTAATGCAAAACTTTCTGAAATGTGCTGTGCTGTGCTCTGAAAACAAGTCGGAGTGTTGGGGTTTTCCTTTCCTCTGAGTACACTCCACACGGCAGCATCATAAATACAATCAACAAATAACTAAACTTTTTTCCATTTCTAAAATAGCCTGCATAGCCTAATATACAAATCAAACAAATGCTGATTATTAGTTTTAGCATATGATAACTCCACACCAAACGGAGACTTTCATTTTATAGCTTTATAAACTATAAAAAAATGTATGCAAAGTAATGCAATCCTAGGCTATATGTTAAAAACAAAATTATTATATGCTATAGTAGCCTAGTCTATACTTTAAATAAAAGTTAATACACCGTATTGTCTCTCATCACCGCAGCCACAGCACACGTCTGTTTAAAGCTTCTGTAAAGAACAGAGCTTCATTTGACAGACAAAATAATCTTAATTAAAAAAAAAAAAAAAAAAAAACTTGATTCTTTGCTGTCATCTAGACTACAGGCTTCACTGTTTGAGGGCATTCTATGCGCTAGGACAATGATAGAATCTGTTGTTGTTAAGCTTCGGCTGTATTTCCTTCTTAATAAATTTCTAAATTTTCTTTAAAATCTCTAATAACATTATTATACCTCATTGCAGGTAAAATATAACCAGCCTTTCAGCAAAGCCTATATTGATATACTGATATTTCTGTGCTACTGAGGACAGTTTAACTAAAATCACACAAGAACTGAGGTCAAATCAGATGCCCAAGGCATAATCTTTAAAATAATGACTTTTACTAAAAATGTTGACAGACGTTGTGATATAAGAAGTAGAGAGGAGCATTAATTAATTACTTCTGTAAAGCAAACGATTTGAGGTAGCCTGCTATTTTCACTTGAATAAAACCAAAAAAGAAACATATGATTGGAAATAAACAGCATGCTGGTTCTTAAAAGGGATTCAATCCGTGTTTAATTTTGTAATCTAAATTTGTATTTTAACTGAAAAAAATATTTAGGACAGGTCTATTTATCTTATTCTTTTCATTTAGTTTATTCGTTTTTGCTGTTGGAAACAGTTTGTGCGTGAAGATTTTATGATGTTTTGTTGTTAATGTTCTATGCTGTTGTTTGCATATTAAAATAAATCAATATTTTAAAACGGAAAAGGCCTATTTGATGTGTCAGACACAAAACAGACACAAATAAAAAAATTTTAATTATCAAATGATCATTTAATATTAATCTGATAGGTTAGCGATCAATATTCAGTTAATGAGTGGCGGTTGTCGGTTGGGAAAATTAATGGAAATAAGCATCCCTAAGCAGAAACACATATATTGCTAAGTTATATTTATTTTATTTTACTACATAGTGGTTGCACAAATTAAAATACTATACCCTTAAAATACTAAGAGTATATTTAGATTGAGCATAAGGTCCTGTTGCACTTTAAGAAATGTAAAAGCTGAAGTGCCTTTTATTTTTAAAAGAAGTTTCTGAATATTAAGATACAAAGATTAGTGGAGAAGGTTTTGACACCATGCGTCAAAACAAAAAAAACGAGCATGAGGCCTTTTAAAAAAAAAATGATGCTTTTGCGTCTGCCGTTTTGCGTGCAAAAAACATCTAGGTGTGCACAGGCCTTAAGACTGTACATGATACAAAGCTTCTTTTTTGCACTGTTTTAATACAGTTATATTGTAAAACTTCACTCTAGTTCACTGTATGTATTTGTAATAATTAATGGATAAGTCTAAAGCACACCGTAAATTTATTCTATCAATTTAAATAGGGCTAGTATTATACACAACTGTTTCCACAGATACCCACTCAGGTATCGGTTTAGTACTTGCGTTTGGCCGATTCCCTGAGCTCAGGTATAAGAATCAGTATCAGGAAGGAAAAAAGTATTGGAACATCCCTACCTCCTACTTCTAACATGGTCAGCATCAAGAAGAAATTCAGTTTAATTCAATTAAATTCACTTACTTTCTCTTTCCCTGATGTGAAAGTTTTCGCACTGCATTTGATCTCAGTCAGCAATGACTCTTCATGCAATTCCTGTAAATATGGGACAGAGAAACACAAGATTGGGGCAAGAAGGTTTGCAAAGTGACGATTTTATTGTCTTTATTTAGCTTGATGCAAATGATTATTGTTCACAAATGTTTTTGGAATATTTCAGTTTTCCACATAAGTTACATGTGCAGTTTTGGATGGAAACCTGGCTTGTATCCAGAAAGAAATTAAATTATTACAACTTACTTTCTCTTTTCCCTGACGTGGAAATTTTCAAACTACATTCAATCATTGCCATTGATGACTCTTCACATAACTCCTGTAAACATAAAAGGAAAGGCACAAGATTGGTTCAGAAAGGCAGTGAATGTACATATAAATTGAGCCTAAAAAGGCAATACATAACCAAACCCAGCCCTATAGAGTGGTGGAACTATGATGTCACTGTAGACAAAAACCAGAAGTGAGTTTGCATTTTGCGAACTGCTGGTTTGCCTACAAAGTGACATCATAATCCCACCACCATTCATCTCATGTTCAAATCTTTAGCCTGCTCGTATCGACATTGATACATCGCCAAATGTGAGGCGCCGCATCTGGTAAAACGTGAACGCGTTTTTCCCTTTAAGCACTAGCAGAGCGCAGAGGATCATGGGATTGATCATGATGTGAAGATTACAATCCCTAAGAGGTTCAGCTGTATGTATTTGTAATAATTAATGTTTAAAGTTAATTTTCACAACAATACCACAGTATAGCCAACCTAGTGCTGTGTTTGTTCCTGTCATTTTTCTGAAGATTGATAGACAAGTGAAAACGTATACAGTTATTAAATGAAGAATCGTCAAAGACTATTAATGTATAAGACTTTGTCAGTAGGTTTCACAGTTTATATGGACCAGTGTCTTCTTCCTCCAGATCATAACATGTAAGTGTAATTAAAACTGCTGCCTCATTTTCAGGAGTTTGTAAAATATGTGTTTAATTGTGTGCTGTAACTTGTAATCGCTCCGTGCAGCTTGTAATCACGTATCTATTATAGATCAGTGCTTGTACTGTATCTCTCAGGTTAAATCTTTATGATGCTGTTCACATATTGCAAAACTACGCTGAAAACGCGGCACGTGCTTCTTCCTTTAAGGATTTAAATGCATTTCTGAACTCATGATCCTCTGCTGTCTGCTGTTTGTCAATTTTCAAAACAGTTCAGCTTTTGCCACTGTGTGGATTAATTCTGTCATTGTTATTAATTGCGGTATGGTTAAGAATAGAGTAATATGCTGGTGTTATTAATTGGGGGTAAGGTTAAGAATAGAGTAATATGCTGGTGTTTAACTGCGTTGCTTTAATGCACTCCTGCATTGGGCTCACACATATACTCTGTGTGTTGTACTGTGCAAGCACACATGTACTGTGTGTTACTTCATAGTCATGGTGGTCGTTCCTCTCATCTCATGCTGAATGCACTCGACCAATTGCGACAGACTGGGTCATTAGACCAATCAGCGCAGATTAGCTTTACACAAAGGGTTTGGGTACAAATGAATCGCTGAACAAATCATATGGGAGTCGCAGGGATAATTAGGTAAAAATAAATGCATATTATAAGACAATGAAAGTGTTTTTGACCTTGTCTGTTGTTGGAGACCCCCACAACCAAAATATGACCCTTTATGATGCATAATGGGGGCTCTTTATATTCACTTACTTTTTCTTTCCTGGATGTGGAAGTTTTCGCACTGCATTCGATCTCAGACACCAATGACTCTTCATGCAATATCTGTAAATGTGAGAAAGAGAAACACAAGATTAAGGCAAGAAGGTTTGCAAAGTGGCGATTTTATTCTCTTCGACTCATTTGATGGAAACTGATTGTTTGCAAATGTTTTAATGCATTATTTTAATTTTCCATGTAAGTTACATTTGCAGTTTTGGATGGAAACTCAGATCATGTTAAGAAAAGTATAACTTGTTTTCTCTTGAATACAGATTGTATTTACTTTCTGTTTCCATGATGTGGAAGTTTTTGAATTTTGCTAACCTTTTTGCGCCTACCACAGCTAATATAAGTAGAAACAATAACAAACAAAGTGTAAATAGTTACTGCCACTTTTTTTTGTACATAGCAGGAATAGAACAAAAATATAAAAACATGTACAGAACATTAAGGTATGGAAGCTTTTCAAAAGACTGTTATGACGTGTTTAACAGTCATCAGCTTAAATCCTTGAAAGTTTTTAATATTTAGATTTTTTTTTAAATAGGGTGAACTTTTACATGTATGCATGTATGTATTATATTATCTTACAAAAAATGAATTACCGCTTATGCAAGGTGTTTTTAATGCAGCATCTATGGGGCTGAGAGTAAATTTGATGTTATTCTCTTCTCTGGCTGCGGTTATTTAGTATCACACTTTTTTTCCTTTAGCTGAAAGTCAAGATAATACCATTGTGGACTTTTTCTTTTATTATTTCAGCAAATAGGGTTGTGAAAAAATTATTTGTTGTACTCTTCTATTCACTGCGCTCTAAGTTTACCCAACTATGATGTTTTCCGCTACATAGAAACCCAGAAACGTGAAAAGGGTCCATTTCTTTAGAACAATTTCAAACATCAAGAAGTAAACTAATAAATAAAATCTATAACACAATACAGCTAAGCTGGCCTCTGATAATAGAAAACAGTCTTTGAGAGAGCACACACTCACCCTTGAACGCCATGGCTAAGAAGAATCAGCATAGTTGTTGGTAATTTCTGGAAAGATATCCGTTGTAGTAAACAGATACAGGTTCTTCCTTTAAGAACTACTGCCTGAGATCATCATCCAGACATCCAGTTATCCATCCTTTTTTAAAGTATCGATGCTGTGGGAAAAATAATTCATAATTAAAACATTCCTGACTGAAACACAAAGTACTAACCTAATATTGGATATTTTGTTATGTTAAGCTAATCTTGGCCCTTTTAATCTTTTGTTAAATATATGACACAGTAAACTTCCCTTCCTAAGAGTATCCCTGTTGACATCCTGACCAACTTGTTATTGGTTATTAAACCATAACAATTATTACGTTGTTAATAATAATCATAATGAATAATTAAAAAGTCTACAGTGGACAAGCTCAAAAAGTTTAGCCCTCGTTCACACCTGTATTTAGCATCATCCACATCTGACTGTCTTGACAAAAATGTATTAAACTTAATGCCTTAATGACAGGTCTAAACTGAGGTATTGAAAATACCAGATACAGTTTAACACACGTGTGTTTTTAAAATAACATGCATCATTAAAAAAAGTTTTAAAATGTTTAAAATTAAGCCAAAAATATCCAATTTACTAGTAATGTTCCATTAAATATGAACTCAAACACTGTAGTGAACCGAGATGTCATATTAGCACAATAATAGCAGTTATCAGACGGTAGTAAAATCTCTAAGAAATAAATATACGTGTCATATAACTGTAATATAAACAGATTGGGTCACAGACACCATTTAATGTGCTAATGATCCTGCATATGACCCTGACTACCTGTCGTTCACAGCATGTTTACAGTTAACTTAACACACGCCACAAAAGTATACAGTAAATAAGCAGTTCTTACCTTTAAGATGCACAAATACTTCTCTTTCGTTGTTATCAATGCTTTACCTCGCCGGAATTAAAGCTCCCCGTCACGTGGCTTCGGCAGCCAATTGGAAACCAGAAGCGCGCAGACATTGATTGACATCCAATCCAGCCAATCGCTGACGACAGTTCCGCTGCTCGACCAATGAAACGCGATAAAATCCAGCCAATCGCTGACGAGAAAGTTTTGGCGCGCGACCAATGAAACGCGACTAGGAAGAGCCCGAAATGTGTATCAGAGAGCAGTTGCGGCGAGGGATCGAAGGGGGAGATTATACACATTGAGCACACACACATACACACCGAAAAACGGGTTCACCGTAATTATTGAGACATGACGTGAAAACGCGAGAGGGGGTGCATCGCGCCATTTTGAACACGTGTACAGTGCTCGACTTATCGGGACAGTAGCACTGTCCCAATAGTTACGGTGTGTGCCAATAGTGTCGGTATGTATTCAGGTGTTTTGTCCCAACAGTCCGGTCGCACCAACGCACACACACACACACACACACACACACACACACACACACACACAATTAAACATGCAGTAAATCTGTGACAGTAAAGCTACAAGCGGCTGATAATGTAAAGTTGTTAAATTTACAGTCCAGCAGATATTACTAAATTGTCTGAGTTATGAAACAAGCTATAAGAGCAGCTTATTTAATTTGTGGCCACATTTTTGGCAGTTAAATAATCTAAATTAAGGCGACAGCATTATTTTACCCTGTAAAAAAGTTGCAAATCTTTAAAAATTAAACTTTAAAACGTGATTAAATATTACTTGATTTTTATATATTAACAACATATTGCTTTTTAAGTTTTAAGATACATTGTTATCAGGGCTTTACATGAACTTTTTTGATCACCAGACACTGTGGCTAGTAGATTTCCAACATTACTAGCCACTCGCCATTTTCACTAGCCACAATTTTGTTGTTGGGAAAATATATTTTATATGCATAAATTTGACATTCGGTACTCAGCTGCGTCGTCTTGCTCGCACGAACACAGTTATGTTTGTCAGTCGTGCTGCTTCTCGATTCTAAGATCATATTTCCATGAATACTGGACCATTCTTATTGTCCAACCCTGCTTTTAAGAAAGCTACCATTTAAAAATGAGGTCGCACTTTATATTAAGTGTCCTTAACTACTATGTACTTGCATCAAAAAATAAATACAATGTACTTACTGTGTTCATAATGTATTTGAGAACACTTGTGGTGCTCTTGAGTTGGGACAGGGGCAGGGATGAGGACAAGTTTGGTGGTATGGGTAGGTTTAATGGTGGGCTAAGGTGTAAGGGATGGTCAACGGTGTATTTACAAATGTAATTACAGAAATTAATTACAGATGCAATTACATAAAGGTTTTTAATCAAGCATAAGTACAATGCAAAAACATGCATTTACACAATAAGTAAATTTTAATGAATTAATAATTTTGGTGTAAGTACATATTAGTTAAGGCCAATTAATATAAAGTGGGACCAAAATTTTTTTTTCAACCGGCCAGAGTGGCTAGTGGCGGTGTCTGTCTAACCCGCTACAGCGGAAATCTACCGCATTTGGCAGGTTGGCGGGTGTTTATGTAAAGTCCTGATTGGTATCATTTTTATGTGCAAAGATTAATATAAACATGTCTGGAAATGTCACATTTTGTTATTTTCTTCAAAATATATATTTCTTAATTTTTTTTTTATTTTTTTATTTGCAATTGATGTCATCAGTTGTTTACAGTATAAAACATATTTTTACTCGAGCACATGACCATAAGTCCTAAACTAATTTTCAAACAGTGAGTTAAAAAGTGAATAAAACCCATTATCTTAAAAGAGTCAAGTTGACTTCTTAAAGGTTCAGGACAAATAAATGCTGGATAAGTTGGCGGTTCTTTCCGATGTGGTGACCCCAGATTAATAAAGGGACTGAGCCGAAAAGAAAATGAATGAATGAATTAATTTCTAATTTGTTTATTTTTTCATTTTATTTTGTGTTAAAAAAATTAATAAAGAGATTTGAGAAGATTGGAGTTTTTTTTACAACATAAGAAAAATAAACAAGATAAAAATTATTAAGAAAATAAATCATTCAGTAATAAATAATAATAATAATAATAATAATAATAATAATATTTATTTCATTCAGTTCATTTTCGTTTGTTTTAACTTGTTTTCAAGAGTAATGTTGCGATCGTATCATTTGTAACAGTAACTAATTATAACAATAACTCATTTATAATCATAACTAATTGGTCCGGGTTCCCGGGGATTCTTATTGCCGATGGACAGGTGTCGATACGTAACTGCAGACCACTACATTAGGCTGCATTAAGTTCCATTTGCTTTCCTTCTATCTCGCATACGCATCACTTTGATTTCTTTTGTCAGAGAGAGAGAGAGCGAGCTCCATTTCAGTTCACTTCCAAGCGAAAAATAGTAATTAAATAACTTTTAAAGCAACTTTTTTTTGAAGTGTTGTGAAGGGCGCTGGGACGAATGTCCGCATGTGCCCAATAGAAACAAGACAGTAAGCAGGCATGGAAGAAAAACACTCGCTGCTGTAACATTCACTCATTGAGAAATGTTTCTCTGCATGCGTCAAGCTGATGTCCCGCCCCCGAGGGCCATATACCCCACCGTGATTGGTAGGTTCACTCAGCTCCGCACACTGTAAAGTGCCATATATACCAAACTCGTGGGCCGCACTGACAATAAATTTTCAAATTAAGGAGGGGGCCACAAACTATCATCCTGCGGGACCCCAAGACTTTTAGTGTGAGTTGTAAAATTTACTCCAGAAGAAAAAATATTATCGGGAATATTGTTAAAATTTCCTTGCTCCCTTAAATATATTGATAAAAAGATTAAATATTATACAAGAGGGCTAACAACTTTGACTTAAGCTGTATTTTCTCTCTGCATGTTGAGAAGAGTGTTTAGCTCCTGACAGCTGAAGTACAGTACAGCGCAGTGTGTGAGTGTGTGTCGTCATGTCTCCGTCAGCGCATCAGCGGTGTTTGTTTTCAGTGGGAGTTTAATGTGGAGGTGTTTGGTAACAGTGAGATTGGGAGATGACGGCGTCACAGGGCATTATTTGCCGTCTGGGACTCAGACAGATGCCAGAGGGCCACACGCTGAGCAATTAAAGCCTAATTACATTCACACGATTAGATCAGCGCCACCGTCGTGTCTGAGACGCGTTCCCACACACACACACACACACACACACACACACACACATACACATGCAGCCACCAAGGTGCCTTTCAGAGGGGTGTATCAGCCCTGAATTGGATGCTAATATCTAAATATCTCCACAGGGGAAATGTGAGTCTTTTTGCTGGTGTGATTCTGCCATACACTGTTTCTCGGGACACTGATATGTTGTTTTCATAAGATAAGACAATGATCCCCGGAGAGACGTCCTGCTGCTCAGTTTGTGCATTTTTCAAGTGCTCTACGCAGTGCTACTTTCTATTATTAAGATTGTAATACAGTTTTTACTTAAATATTGTGCATTTTAGTTTTAATTGCAGTTGTTTTAATATTTTCTGTTGACATTTTTTAGTTATTTTAATATTTTTTTGGAGTAATAATGAAAATATACATTTGTGTACATTTGTCATTAATTTAT
>CAIGQQ010026506.1:5901-12316 GCA_903798035.1 Danio albolineatus | reverse complement strand
AATAATAATAATAATAATAATAATAATAATAATAATAATAATAATAAATAATAATTTAAATATTAATTAAATAAATGAATAAACAAACAAACAAATACCAGCAATAATAATAACAACAACAACAACAACAACAACAATAATAACAATAATAATAATGATAATAAATAAACAATAGTTACCATTTATTATTATTAAGCAAAAGACAAAGTTTGAAATTGTCCAAACATGTTAAAATTATACATTAAATTGATTTTAATAATAATAATAATAATAATAATAACAATAATAATAATAATAATAATAATAATAATAATAATAATAATAATAATACTAATACTAATAATAATAATAATAATAATAATAATAATAATAATAACTAAAGGTATAAAGGTATAATCCTTATTAATTTGTTCATTCTGTTGAACGCAAAAGAATAATTTGAAGAATGTTGGAAACCTGTAACCATTGACTTCCATACCACTACTATAGAAGTCAACTATTACAGGTTTTCAGCATTCTTCAAAATATCTTCTTTTGTGTTCAACAGAAGAAACTCATAGAGGTTTAAGACTACTTGAGGGGGAGTAAATAGTGGGTCAATTTTCATTTTTAGCTGAACTAACCCTTTACTCTAAAAGTGTCAATAACAAACAATTATTCATGATATTTTAAAGTGGCCACAATGACAATATTGTGTATGTTCTGATATATCCTGATATATTGTATTATTGAATATTAGCATGTCTCGTTATGATGCTTATAATGATGTTATTAAAGTCTGCGCACCTTTAACCGTGATTTTGTGTCCTCCAGTGTTCGGGTCGCTGAAGATCTCCACCGTCATACACACTTCACCCACTGCGTCCTCCACTCCTGATGCTGAACACACACACACATGCACACACAATTAAGTTTGCATTTGCACGACGTGTGTGTACTCACTGTGTAGAAGTATTGTGTGTAGCGTTTTTAGAAGGGAAATTAGGAAATGGTTGTTTTACAATTAAAGTTGAGGAGTTTTTATTGTTTGAGCTGATGATGTTTGCACTCCATTTATGATTTGCTCGTCCATTTTTTAAGAATATCGAGGACCACAATGGAAATAAGCCTGTGGCTTTTTTGTGTATTTTATCCTCGACAGTTTTTAAAATATGCATGAATTAGTCTAACTGGACTTGTTTGTATATTTTGTTAAAATTGTCAAATAAAATCAATCAATCAATCAAAATAAATATAAAATGTATAAAAACAAAAGCCAAAATAATTACATATATAACATTTTTTTAAAAAAAAACAATAACAAAACAGTAAATATCTATAATTTGTTTACACTATAGACATTTAAATTGAAGAAAATAAATTGTTAAAGACTAATATCATCAGACTAATAATAAAGAAGCATGAGCATTGAGGTTTCTTGTTAAATTACTGACATCTCAGGTTGCCTTTTTATCAATATATGATTTAGATATGGGATTTTTGGGCGACACGGTGGCGCAGTAGGTAGTGCTGTCGCCTCACATCAAGAAGGTCGCTGGTTCGAGTCTTGGCTGGGTCAGTTGGCATTTCTGTTTGGAGTTTGCAAGTTCTCCCCGTGGTTGTGTGGGTTTCCTCCGGGTGGTTTCCCCCACAAGTCCAAAGACGTGGTGCAGGTAAATTGGGTAGGCTAAATTGTTCGTATTGTATGTGTGTGAATGAGAATGTGTGGATGTTGCCCAGTGATGGGTTGCAGTTGGAAGGGCATCCGCTGTGTAAAACAAGTGCTGGATAAGTTGGCGGTTCATTACAGTGTGGCGACCCTGGATTAATAAAGGGACTAAGCCGAAAAGAAAATGAATGAATGAATGAAATGGGATTTGTCTGACAGAAGGATGCTGTGAGTCTGCAGTTATTGCAGTCCTCCAGCAGAGGGCAGCAATCACACACTACAGCAATACACAACTGACACCACTGTATTTCCTATGGCTTAGTCCCTTATTTATCAGGGGTCGCCACAGCGGAATGCACCGCCAACTATTCCAGCATGTGTTTTACACAGCGGATGCCCTTCCAGCTGCAACCCAGTACTGGGAAACACCCATACACACTCATTCACATACACTACAACCAACTTAGATCATCGATTCCCCTATATCGCATGTGTTTGGAAACCGGAGAACCCGGAGGAAACCCACACCAACACAAGGAGAACATACAAACTCAGAAACATCAACTGGTCCAGCCAGGACCTATTCTATTATCTTATTGATAATCAATGTGTTAGAGTATGATGATATTTAAATGCTTCTCTTTATGAACAGAGCTCTGAAGTACTACATCATATCAGGCAATGCAATACAATGACAAATGAGAAATCTTGTATTAGGTGGATCTTTATGCATATGTAATATTCATTAAATATGCAAATGTATGTAAATATGAAGCAGAAACATACCCTTCTCCGGATAGACGTCTTCACTGTTAGTGTATCGCACGCCTTTACCTCCATGAACTGAACACAAGAGAAGAGCAATGGTGAGTTAATAATGCTGCTATATGAGAGGTTTTCAGGATTTTGTGCTTCATGTTTTTATTGTCCCCTGTTTATTTCTGCTTCTGAATTGCATTATGGGAGCTTGATCTTTTCTCCAACAACATTTACCCATGAAAAGTGTGATAAAGTGACTTTTATGAGCATGTAATAAACTGCAGCACATATTCTTTTATTTTACACACTTATCTCTCTAGATCAGGGGTGTCCAAACTACGGCCCACAATCAGTTTAGTGGCGGCCCGCGAGGCTTTTTATAAATATTAATAGAATCTGGCCGCTGTAGAAAAATAGATGTAATTCAATAAATAACCACCGGGTGTCGCTATCACGCGCCTTCAATTACACCACACTGAAGTAAACATAATTGATATCCACGTTTTGGCGAGCCATGGAGCAACCAAGAAGAAGGAAAATCCACAGTGAGTGCGGGAAATGCCTGAGTTTTACAAGAGTTTGGATTCATCCAAATTTCCCTTGATGAAACAACGTCACTGTTCACATTAACAGAGTTTATGGTGAGTAAAATATATATTATGATTTTAAAATGTAGAAAATAATTCCATAATAATACACACACACATACATACACACACATACATATATATATATATATATATATATATATATATATATATATATATATACTATAAAAAAAAAAAAAAAAGGTGCTAAATAGCACCAAAACTGGTTCTTTGTTCGTAACGAGGGGGGAACCTTTTTTGGTGCTATACAGCACCTTAAAAAATAGGTGCTATATAGTACTTTTGTCAAATGGTGCTATAAAGCACCTATATTTTAAGGTGCTCTTAATGTTACTTTACCCTTTCCGCAAATAAAACCGGCATAATAGTTATGAGAATTAGCTATAAGAACAAGTGCTTACCAGTAGTAATGGTGCTATATAGCACTTTAAACACCCCAAAGAACCACTGAAAAACCTTTATGGTGCTTTAAAGGTTCTTTACACAGTAAAAGTGCTAAATAGCACCTCAAATACCGTAAAGAACTACTGAAGAACCACTGAAGAACCTTTTTGTTTAAGAGTGTATATATATATATATATATATAAATATATACACGTGTCTGTGAAATTGTAAAATTTGGCCCAGGACAACATTTTGTTTTTTGCATCTGGCCCTCGGCCCAAAAACTTTGGACACCCCTGCTCTAGATATTATTTATTATATAGTTTCAAACTACTAGAATGTCACTAAAACTCTAAACTGTAGAGTTGAATTTTTAGCATTAAAAGTGGACAGAGCAGAGATCAACATCCCATAAAGCAATTCACAACAGTAAACAAACACTTGTGAACCACTAAATACACAAACTATGCATTATTATATGGTTTTTACAGTGTAATAAAGTTACATTTGCACATATACGCCTACAATCATAGACACGGTCGGGATAGTCACTACTGTTTGTGCGATGGGGGAAAACAACCCATCAGAATATGAATGTACCGAGACCTTGTTTGGTGCTTTATCTACACTTTATGAAAATAATACCATTTATTTTTGCTTGGTTTAATATTGAAAAGATGCCGTAAACACAGTCTGGCCATCGAGACAGAAAGAGCTGGAGACCCATAGAACAAAGAGTGTGTGTTCACTGTAGAACAGGCCAAATCGAGACACACGTTAGTCCTTCACTGCCAACACTTTAAATCAACCCGAGACACATACTGTATTTCAACAAACCACATTAGGAACTCACCTATGATCAGTGGTGGATTTAGGCATGGGCAATGCGGGCGATCGCCCAGGGTGGCATCTTGCTAGAGGTGGCATGGAGATCCTCCCCTCCCTACTCTGCACTTTCGCTCGGGACGCCCAACACAATGAATGTGAGTAGTATGAACCCACAACCCACCTGCCCACATCAGTTGCGTTGCTTCACTCCCATTCATGAATTCTCTCGCATCATGGGATATCGTAGTGTGCATTGGATGCGCACTTTAGAATCTCGCCGGAAGTAGTACGTCATCCGGGTACTTCTTGTGTACTGATTTTTGAAATTTCGGACATACTACTCGGCTCACATACTGTTTTTAAGAGTACTATATAGCAGTGTTTCTCAACTGGTGGGTCGCGACATTTTTAGTGGGTCGCAGAGTATGTGTAAAACATGAATTTTTAACTTATTTTGGTTATACCGGACTTTTATTTTGAGATGCTCATACCGGACTTTAATTTTGAAATGCGTATACCGGACTTTTATTTTGAAATGCGCAATTGTACTTTGTAATATTTGTATAATTTGATACATTTTGTCCAATGAAATCAATAAAAAATTGTTTATTTGTAAGCCTTGGTGATTTTCTTATGATTTATCTGTCACTACTTGTGTATGTTAACAATTAAATACAAATTAATTTATTATAATTCCTAAAATTAAAATATAGTTCCTAAAAATTTGGGTCACGGCTTGATGACCATGTAAAAATGTGGGTCCCATGGCCAAACCAGTTGAGAACCACTGCTATATAGTATGGGAGTATGTCATTTTGGACAGTGTCTGGTGTTCATAGAGTGTGTGTAGTGAAGTTTGAGCTCAAAATAGCACACAAATAATGTTGAATAATTCTCTGAAACTGACCCTTTGAGGTTTTGATACTAATAGTGGCGTTTTGGTGACTGTCGCTTTAAATGCAAATGAGATTGTGCTTTATTCAGAAGAGGGCGGAGCTACAGACGGCTGTGTGTCAGCATAGTGACAGCTGTAAAACAGCACTAGCTGTGTTGTCAGTGCTGGTCAGGTGTGCAGGAGGAGACTCCTGTCGCTGTTCATCTAAAACTCCACATCTATAATCCTCTGAGTCTATGCTGACATTATCTTCAGCAGCTCAAACACTCTAACGGCTAATGGACAGACGGCTGCTTCTCACTCAGGGCTGCTGTTTATGCTAATGAGGGAGAGAAGGGCACTAGTGGGCGGGGTTTTCCCCCTCTGATGACACGCACAAAGGGAGAATGTCAGAATGAGTGTGTGTACCTTGTGTGTGCTGCGACAGCACGAACTTGCGGATGAGTTTGTCTGTGGCCTGTGTGTAGAGAGACAGAGCGTATCTCAGAGACTGAAGATCCGGACTCTTCTCCAGAAACGTCTTCTTCAGACCCACACCGCCTGCGTGGAAGTATTGCTGTCACACACACACACACACACAAATATAATCATCATCATTAGACACACACAAACACATATCATACATACACACACAAACGCACTCACACATGAATACACATGCATGTCACTATCATCTATTACACACACATCCTTAAAACAGCAAAAGTGGATTCGGACAAGGCCGTAATGCCTTTGGGCTTTAGACTTTGCGCTTAGATTGTTCAAATAGAGCCCTTACAGTTACTTTCCTAAAATAACACATTAATGCAATGGAGTTACTTTCACAACACTGCAATTGTCATCCTTCTAAAGTAGTGTGTGTGTGTGTGTGTGTGTGTGTCTGTGTGTGAATGTGTGTGTGTGTGTGTGTGTGTTTGTACCTTAATAGTGTCCAGTGCAAGCTCGATGACTGCACACTGTTTAGGGCTCAGTGCCTTGGCCTCCTCTCGCACCATGTGCTCCTGCAGACATCAACACATGAAAGCATCTTTACAGAGATCTAGTGAGGAGGATTAATGATGACTGTTTTTGCCACAAGACTAAAAAATAAAGATGATTAATGTTTTATCTTGTTCTTCAGATAAGAAAAGGCAGAACTGTCAGATATAAACTTATAATTAAAGTAAAAAATGTTTGTTGGTTTGTTTGTGTTTATGCTTTTATGGCCATTTTCATGGTGAGGAAAAGTGCACTGGGGATATAAAAATAAAATAAAATTAAAAAAAATAAAATGTAAAATTAAAATAAAATAAA